>MJUU01047490.1:50923-63237 GCA_002080025.1 Modiolus philippinarum | reverse complement strand
CCCCCCCCCCCCCCCCTCCGCCCTGAAAAGCAAATACGGGACTTTCGAGATAGGAACTCTCGTGAAATTGAAGGCGGAAACGATCTCCTCAAATACCAGTGAGAAGTATAATCGGAATCCAGTCCTATTGAATATAAATATATACCACCTAAAAACAAACTATTTATTAAATTGAAGTGTACTTATAATTTGTCCTGCATGACAATTAGTTAACTAAATTTTAATTGACGAAAAACAATTAATCTGAAGCGCTACAAATCGATTAAATATAAATCACGCTTGGCTCAACAGTGTTCACTAATTAGTGATTCCATCCCAAGGTATTGATGTATTGATTTTTTTTCCGCATAATACACAAAAATGTTGTCGGAATGAACACGACTCAAAATTCCCGTATTGTCGTCCCCTTTTAAAGAAAGTTACTGCACATTATATTCTCACATAAGGACCAAACGATTGTACCACACAAGCATTAAAGTATATAAAGAAAGTCAAAAATTAATATAAAAAAATAGTTAAAAATATTTTAACTGTCCCTGATATAACAAGGATAAATTGAATGTATATACAGGTGCAGCTGTGTCCAGAGTTCCCAGAATCAGTAGTTAGATGCAGTTGACAGACTGGTCAAAATCAATTGCAATCAGGTGTTAAAATGTATGTACCCTGACAAAATTATATGTACGTATAGATTTTTTGACATACATCATTTATAGACCAATTGAGTGACGATTACTCCGTAAGCAACGATGTCACCCAAAGGCTTTCGTTGTTGCTACGGAAAATTATGTGGTCCTGAAACAGCGCCATTTACTTTTTATATACCCACGATCTCAAAGGTAATCATCATCACAAGATTCCATTGGTTCAATTGTCAAGTCTACGTATCGATCAAGAAAAAGAGGTGCTTCTTCGTTGAAAAAACACGTGTATGAGTGACTGGTAAAAGATTTTTTAAACAAAAATGGAAAGTAAAACGGCGAAATATCGTACTTTTATTTGATTTATTGTATCCAAACCGCTGCATGTACCCTGCCGAAAATTTGCATATGAAAAGGAAGAGGCATATTTTTTCTTGTCAGTGTCAAGGTATACGAAACACCACGTTCCAAAAGTTTCTAAAGGAGACAAATTATCGAAAATATCATTTTTCTTCTAAAATATGCAAAGAACTTTCAATCAAAAACTTTTTATCATTAGTATATATCGAAGTCTGTCACATGCACATTAAAAATCAGAATATTTCATATCATTAGTAACTTTTAAAGGACCTGACAACAGACCTAAACATTTATCTTTTCTAAACGTTTAAATACGACTAGATATCGGATTGGATGAAGAACAAAGCGTTGTTCCATTTGCTTAAGCTGAATTCTCTTTGCAAGTCAATAAAAATATTCGAATAATATGTCATTATAAATTCAAGATAACAGTTAGGAGTAACACCTTGGATAAATTTGTTCAAATGGCTAATTAGCTAAATTTAACTTCTACACTGGGTTAAGATTTCATCCTCTGTTATAAAAATAATCATGTTCTTTCTAATTTATCCATGTAACCAAATGAATTTAGAATAAAAGAGGCTACTTATACACGAACATTACTTTATTACGGGCCTAAACCTATTTTTGTTTTGTGTTTTTGAACTTTAACATATGATCTGTAGTTATATAGTATGTATAGCCATATCTATAGCAATACAAAGGAAAACGATAATTAACGACGGGAAAACATCTACTATTAAAATTCTAAAAACATGATAATATAGATGTAACACAAAAAGAGACAAAATTCAACAAAAATGAACAAGAACGCCACAAAACTAAAGCACTAGGAGTGTGATCCCTAGAAAAATTGGGGGTATGGTAACACGCTTAAATTATTATCTGATCCCTACGAGCACGGGTCACTGCGAGTGTGAAAAGTCCGTCGCTGTTAAGTAGTTTGTCTATAACCTCCTTCTCATTTCCGAAATAGTAACGGAGAATAGATCAATCAAATCATGGAAAGAACCTGAAAAAGTCGTAGTGACAAATGCAACAGTGGCTGAACATAACCCTGGTGAGCAAGTTTTTTTATATTAATTGATTAGTCAGAGTTTTATGTGCAATGACCAGTATTTCAGCTACAAAAAATGTATATCAGGACAAGAATAAGTTAGTCAATTCTTAAAATTATATATCTAAATAAAAGAAAATAGATATTTAGGAGGAAAGGATCAACTGGAACAACGAGATTTTATTGCCACTCAAAATTGGAAGCAATGGGTAGGGGCAGTAATTTTAGCCTTCTACACGACGCCGAGTGGGTCTGCACTTGTATGAGAAATAGAAAAGGGGTCTTTATATTGCATGGGGCGTTGTCTTTTATCCACACAGTTTGTCTACAATGGTTCGCGGTCAGGCTTTCCGTATTATGACCTGAATACCCTGCATTGACGGGGCATTCCCCTTTAGTAGAGCGGCGAATCAAGAAAAAGTCGCTTATTTAAAAAGTTTAAATGACCCAAATACCCTATTCGATTTCTCAGTCGTTTTGGATAGCTTGATTATTATATTTTTGAAATATGTCTGTCGTAAAAATGAAATTTGGTAGTAACAATGTGATAATTGCAATTGAATGACAGGACTCTAAACAGAATGTCGACACCCCAATTAATCTTTTGGGCTTGTTACCTAGTTAACGAAAACTTATCTACAAATGGCATTATTACATGAAAAAAGAGATAATTGCTGAAACATTTTTCACGTTATAGATCATTCTTCGAATTCGCGATTAGAAAATACCCATAAAATCAACCCAAAAATTAGCGTTTTTCTCGAATTTAACACAAAATAAACAATTACAATATGCAGTTATTGTTTTAAGTTAAACTGCACGCCCAATATATTTAACAAGTTCGATGGTAATTTTGTGTCAAAGCCCTAACCAATTATGTTTTAAATGCATTTAAATTGTTTAAAATTAAAATATGCAATCCGTATATATTTCGTAGTTAGTCCGTCAAGGCAGTCTATTATTAAATTAAACGATCAAATTCATTCAGTTGATTAACGATTCCTTAGTTTCTTAACATACTCCTTGTTAGTTTTGCTGCTTTATGTTTAAATCTATTGATACACGATGTATTCAAGGCAAATTGTGCGTGTTTTTGGGATATATTTACGATTTGATGTTAGGGTTGTTTGATTTGTATTGAGAAAGGTGTGTGTGATTAGTATTGTTAGTAGTTGGTAAACCTGAAAAACTCTTACAGTCTAAATAAGTATATATTAAGCAGAGTTTAACAGATACATGTCAAGGAAGCTAGGGTCGTTTTACATTGGACGTTGACAAATATTTGTGATTCTATATTCTATTTTATGTTGTTTTGCGTTTTTTCCTCCTCATGGTTTTTTTTTGTTCTGTTTTTTTCTTGTTTTTTTGGGGGATATTGCTTTCTTTTTTCGTTTTGTTTTGTATGTTTGTTTTTTGCTTTATTTTATTTTTTTTTTGTTTGTTTGTTTGTTTGTTTGTTTGTTTGTTTTTATCCTTATTGTGTTTTTTGTTTTTGTTTTTGTAATGTTTGATTTTTTGTTTGTTTTGGTTTCGTGTTCCTTTTCCGGGAAGTATTTACAACATCAGAGGTAATGCCAACGCATCATACATTGCAGGCAGCAGATATGGTATGATTTTTTTACGCTTTTCGGGTTCGAGTCAGATTATAAACTCTGTTCTTTTTGTATATGCAACAAGTGTTTTTAATATTCTTAATCTAGATAATCTTATAAGGTGGTTTAGAAAAGATGTTTGAGATGCTCTATAATTCAAGAATATCGCTTGCAAAATTAAATGACCCGTCATTCTAAACCACGGAAAGGCTAGTCAACCATGATTTCGATTGAATATCAATTAGAAATTAAAAGTATGGACCAGATAAAACCTGATTAATTGCATATGAGTGTGGTTTGCCAATCTGCATCAGACGACAAATTCAAAACTGTTTAAGAAAAATAGCAAATATGGGTAATAACAGAATTACTAAAAAGAATTGTCAAGAGTCGAAATCCAAAGGACAAAAAAACAAAACAAAACAAACAAACAAGCAAATTAGGTGCAAAAGCAACAGAAAACTTTGATTTCTTGTATGCCCTTTCATTCATTTTTAAAAACATTTCAGCAAAATCATGCTTGCAATGAACAAAGATTCTAGATGTTGGACGGATTTGAGCCTTATCAAAATACTAAAAAAAGTTAAGTTTGGTTCTGTGGGTGGTTATATCTACAATTACTATCCTTTCAGTGCACACAAATGAAAGAGATGATATAAAGAACATATAACTCATTTGTAACTCCAAAGCCTTTTTGCACGACACAATCCTTTGATGAAAATAAAACATAGACTTGCAAACATTAAAGATCAGGGATAACTTTCATGAGTAAGAAATGTTTTCTTTTTACGAGTGAAACGTGTGTAAAATGCATAGAACTTCTCACACTAGGGGAAGATATCCCAATTATTCCGTAAAATACAACTGTCTTTATTGAAAAGGCCATCCACTGAAGAATACAGCAACTTCGTTAAACAGTTAGCAATATGAACAACACGTTATTTGAAATAAAATTTACATAATATAATAATGCGTATGTTATTGTATTACTGTATTCAATATTTGCAATGTTTTTATTTGAATATTTATAAGAGGGCCTCCACGAAAATTAGTGAAGTTCAAAGTGAGTCATGTAGTCTCTCTAAATAAAACAGTTTCGTTCTTATTTCCTTACTAGGCGAAATATGGTGTCAGTGCGATCATCATCTGTGTACAAACATAGCGAATATATGTCGATTTTTGTTGCAAATCAACAGTAACTTTTTTGAAAAAGGGGGGGGGGAGTTTCTACATTCCCATTTTTAAATAAGAAATAAAAAAATAAAGATTAAGTAATCGAGTAAGTAACAACAAATAAATAAAACAGAGTCATATTTAGATTTATAAAATTTACTTCATATACTTTGCGTGTTGTCTATAAATCCGACTCCTTACAACATGTCAGGCTACGTGCTAACACAGGTTGATTTACGAAATTTAGCGCTTTCGATTCTTTAGATTAAATTTAACTCATTCTGAATATCACAACCAGAAAAAAAATCCTTAAAATGTTTTTTAAGCTTAAAACATAGCTCTTTATCATAACATCAAATGAACGTCAATTTCTGTTATAAGTGACGTCACAAATTCTGACGACATGTCTATTTAAATTTAAATTTGCTAAGTAATAAAAAAAATTCTATTGTATCAATTTTTATGGCTTGAAATGCTGAAAATCATTATATTATCCATGTTTTCATTTTTTACTGATTGACCTTTGACCCCTGATTTATCCCCTTTTCTACCACATTTGATTTTTACGACAAACATTTTTGAAATGTACACGACCTAAGCTTTCCAAAAAGGTATATATATCGAATAGGGTATGTGGGTCATTTAAATTTTGAAATTTCTGGTCTCTGCCGCTCTACTACTATCCATTACCTGGGAATGGTCCGGCAGCTCTGTAGACGGAGCTCTTGAAAATCGATTCAGGTGCCGGGTACAAGTTTTAAAGAGGGTAAATTCGCCCTTTTGAAGAAGTAAATTGCTTTAAAAACTACAAATTGTGTCTAAATTTCACATATTATTCTTCATTGACGTGTCAAAATGTGTACAATGATTTCATCACTAAATCAGTTTTTGTTCATTTTCGAATTTGGCATTTGAATTGTTGCTTTATTACTTATTTACAGATGCATCTTAACACCGAAAGAATAACACACAGAACATCTAGAACATAGTTCCGGTGCTCTTCACAAGACAACAAAAAGTCGTGTATCAGCCACTTTTACATATTAACAAAAATTTTAAAGTCATGTCCAAATTTGTGTAGGCGTTAATATAGACTAACAGCTATACAGGAAATTCATTAGTTGGTCCTAAAGAAAGATATTTTTGATAACAATCACACAATGTGTCCCAATAATTATGATAGTCAATTGATGAAAAAACACAATGCACCATCCTAAACATGTTTATCTGTAAATAAACAAAAACAAGTTAAGACCGCGTGACGAGATGCATATATTATAATTTGGATAGTCACTTAACACGTAAGTTTATATTGGTTAAATTTTAAGGCTGGTAAGACATAAGTTGAAATACTTCATGTGGAATTTAGACACACTGATAGCCAAATTTTTTGTTTAGATAGACAAAATATTTATAATATTCCATTCATAATAAGAATAAAACCAAGAAGTACATCTTTTGGCAATGTAAGGGACTTTTGAACAATAATGTGTCTGAAGGCGAAAAGGAATGCAATTTTAGCAGTGTTGCATGGATATGATTGGATGCCCATCCTACCCCT
This sequence comes from Modiolus philippinarum, assembly GCA_002080025.1. Lineage (NCBI taxonomy): Eukaryota > Metazoa > Mollusca > Bivalvia > Mytilida > Modiolidae > Modiolus > Modiolus philippinarum. The sequence continues at coordinate 56,853 of MJUU01047490.1, read as the reverse complement.
TAAGTGAAAGAAAAGTCGTCACGTCTTCTTATAAATCATTTATATTTTTTTAGCTCACCTGGCTTAAAAGAACTTGTGAGCTTTTACCATCACTATGCTTCCGTCTTCTGTCTGTCAACAATTTCAAAAATCTTCTCCTCTGAAACCACTGGGCCAAATGTAACCAAACTTGGCCTGAATTATTACCAGGGTATGGTTTCTTAAAATTGTGTTCGATTAGGCGGTAGGTCAAACAACATGGCCGCCGTTGCTAAAAATAGAACGTAGGGGAAAATTGCAGTTTTTGGCCAATAACTCGAAAACCGTTACAGATATAAAAAAAATCTGACAAGTAAAAGTAATCAGCATAGCAAGATCTACCTGCCCTGTAATTTTGAAGAAAATCCGAAAACCCGTCTTTGAGTTATTGCCCTTTTTCCGTAAAATTTTCAAAATGTGTGCATTTTTTATTTTTTTATTTCAAAAAATGTAAAAGAGAGAGGTCAAGTGTATGTTGCAAAAAGGTTGAGCATATCATGATCTACTAACCTTGAAATTTTGAAGAAAATCCAAAAACCCTTGTATGAGTTATTGCCCTTTTTTATGGAATTTTCAATATTTTCATATTTTTCGTCTTTTATTTCCAAAACTATAGAAGATGAAGGTTAAGTGTAAATTGATAAAATGTTTGCCATAGTGTGTAGATTTCAAAACTGGTGTTTAAAATTGTTTGTTGACCGCCATTTTCAAAATGGCCGCCGAAAAAAGGCGGGAAAATTCAACAGCGTTCGATTTCAATGAAATTTGGTTTCCAAATAGATATTGATGTAGCGATTTCAAAACCGATGTTGAAAAATGTTCGTCGACCGCCATTTTCAAAATGGCCACCAAAAAAGGTGGGAAAATTCAACATTGTCCGATTTAAATGAAATTTGGTTTCTAAAAAGGTATTGATGTCGCAACTTCAAAACTGATGTTAAAAATTATTCTTTGACCGCCATTTTCAAAATGGCTGCCAAACTGAAAAAACGGGAATATTCAACATTGTCCAATTTCAAAATGATGTCTCGACTTCAAAACTGGTGTTGAAGGTGGTCCTTAGCAAGAATGTTTTTGACGAGCTACCAAAGTTTGAGAGACTGAAGATCATCTGTATAACTTACAATGTTAGCTTGATTGTGGCAACTGAAAGCCAGGTGAGCGATACAGGCTCCTGGGAGCCTATGGTTCATTGTTAGCAATAACATTTGCCTTGTTCAAGATGAATAGCAAAAACAAATACCAGCCCAAAAATAATACTTTTTATTGTATGTAAAGCATTCTTAGTCACATCATCTTCCCAAAAGTCCCATGTGATGCATTTGATTTTAAATGTATAAAAACAGAGGAATACGAGAACTGTTTTTCAAAATACAGGAGAAATCAAAATCCTAGTGCAATCGTAAATATAACTTAGTGAAAGATAGCAAGAATTCGGTAAAACTCGGAAGCAGTATCGGAGCAGCAAAAAAAATGAACAATATAAATATTTTGTATTGATTGAATGATTAGTTAGAGTTTAAAGTCATATGAGCAACATTTCAGCTATATGAGGAAGGGAACAAGTAAATCATCTCAAAGAAATATTAGTAAGAGAAGAAACAAAGGTGGAAGGGACAATGAGTTTTGATTGCCACTGGAAAAGAGGAGAAATGGGTAGGGGCAGGAAAGTTAGAATTCTATACGAGTCCCAGTGACTGTGCTCTCTTTAGACAGTATTGAAGGGGTCTTTACACTCCACAGAGCGTGGCATTTCTCCACACAGTTTGGCTACATTAATTCGCGGTCAGCCTTTCCACATTATGACCTGACTAACCGCATAGACAGGGCATTCCCCTATCTACCAACTGGGGACGCGCCCGCCAGCTCTGTAGCCGGAGCCCCTGAAAACCGATTCAGGGTAAATATTTTTGCAAATAATACATACAAAGAAATCGATATTTACATACAAATCATTTGAATGTGGTTTTTATGATTCCCTTTATATAATTGTTTTGTTGTTTTAACATGAATCTTCTTTCACTTCGCGATCTTCTTTTTTGAATTATGACCTATCAGGTATATTATAACACAGATGGTTATTACAATACTGTCATATGTAAATATTTTATATCTCAACATTTTCGTGGTTACATACAACACGCAACCCTTTTATTCTTCGCTCTATCGAGTTTTTTTTCAAGTTTTTCATCGTCTGTAGTCTCTAGTCAGCGTCTTAATGTCTTCAACAGTGTCAATATTCACAGACAGTAATATATACATATACCAATAGAAATTTTTATCAAAATGAAACATCCAATCAATAAGCTGATCTATTTCTTTCAAATAATCAAGATTCAAAACAAAATTAGAAAGAGAGCCAATAAAAGCAAATTAATTTCAATTATAGTATTTACATTTAAATTCGTTGCTGTAAATACATCGATCGTTTTTCTTTTTTTTTATTGGGGGGGGGATTTAACAATGAAGGGATATGGAGTAAACGTAATGTCTTTGTACTGTTCTAAAAACATGTGTTTGTCTTAAAAGTAATTGCATAAAGATAACAGGTGATAACATGCAATTCTTGCTAATTTTGGGGTGGGGGCAGTTTGGACAAACATCAATGGTTATGTGATTTAAGGGAAATATTTTACGCAATTCATATCCTGTCTGTTCCTTATCATATATTTGTCTCACACTTGCAATTAACTTCCACGTTACAATGACGTTACATGACACATCACGGTTCCTCTCTTTACCTTAAAATCCAATGATTTATGTTTTTTTTTTTATTTTTGATAAGTTTTCTTTCTGTCAGTTGGCATTTATTCATCTGGAAAAGTATTGTCCTCTCAATATTTTTTTCATAAAAATGTATAGAATAACCCGGAATAGTTATATGCTAAGTTAATACACAGGTTAATCACTCCATCACATAATCTACGACAAAAAACACTATTTAGCATGAAGAACTTGATAGTCAATAAGATTCCGATGACTTCATATATTCCAATATAAAGAACAAGAAGCGTAGTATACCATTATCCGTTATAAGATGCATCTCTGAGAAATAAATTAACATGTTCATATGAACTCGTAAAGACTCAGAAGATGAGATGAGTTAAGCGTCTCCTGTTGTGTAAGACGTGATCTACTTTTTATGGCTTATGGCTTAAGTGTAACCGGTCATTAATAGAGAAACTGCAAATACGATAAGATTTAGTTGTAACTTCAGTGTATTTGTATCAGAATAGAAAGGAGAGTGCTTGCTGTTATGTTTCCCTAATGCCCAATTGATATGATAACTGCTACTTTTTCTCATACTCGTCTTAAATTTTCTTTGCTTCATTTCTTTTAATTGCTTTTATATGTTCTATTTGCTTATAATTTCATACTGATTTTTCATTTCAGATGAGAAAAGAGGACATGAACACCAAATTGTGTTTGACGTTTCTGGTGACAGTATCGATTGGAAACACTGCGGCTTGGGAGGATTATTTTATGGTTATTAACTTTGGATTTACAATAGTTTCCATGCAAAGAAATGCCATGCTGTCCTAATATACATGCTTTCATATATACTGCCCTTTTCTGGATCTAAGTATCACCATTGACTCTGGTAAAATAAAAACTAAAGTTTATGATAAAAGGGATGATTTTGATTTTACAATTACTAATTTCCCCTTTCTTGACGGCGACGTTCCCCTAGTTCCATCCTACGGGGTGTATATATCCCAACTTGTACGATTCGCTCGCATTTGTTCCACCCTTGATGATTTTAATGAGCGTAACCTTGCTCTCACATCCAAACTTTTACAACAAGGTTACAGATTTCATAAATTATTAAATACTTTTAAGAAGTTTTACAGAAGATATGAACATTTGATATCTAGATATGACGTGACTCGGAAACAGCTAATAACAAAGGGCATTTCTCATCCTCGATTTTATGGAAATGTTGTTAAAAAATGTCAAAAACTGATTAATAATCCAGAAAAACTGGGACGTAACTTACATTCTTTACGTAATAGTGGATATCGACGAGATATTCTGAACAAATCCGTTAAATTGGCTTTGGATTCCAGTGACCTGAAGACTTTACATATATACTGGCCTCTCACTGATACTGCCGATGTCTGCTGAAATACATGAAGACTCTTTACCAAACCCTTCGGGAAGTTTTGAGTTTGATTTTTCTTCCGTAGTGCGACAGTGTTTTACCAGCAGACTAGATTCCTTGAGCTAGCCGGCAGTTTAGCGGCGAGCACTCTTTGACCCTTCTTTCAAAATAACGTTTGTCTTATGCTTTTTCTGTTCCAAGATAGTGGTCATTGAGTTAGTAGTCTACGGGATAGAGAAAGGGGAGGTTTGGGTACCTATAAACCGGTTTAACCCTACCACTGGCTTTTGCTGGTGCCGGTACCAAGTCCGGCTATCCCGAGTTCCTATCGTTATTTATGTTTGTCTCTTGTTTTCATTATTGTTTTTCTGGTACAGTTTGCTTGTAGATTGTGGCATGTGATTGTAGTTCCTGGCCATTGTAGGTGTTTGCTGTTTTCCTGTTTTTGTAATTTCACTTCTAGTTTGCACAATGCTTGTAGTTAAAACAGTAACTGATGACTAAAAAAGAGATTATATACAGTCAAAATTTAAATTCTTACGAAGACTGCTGTTATATCTTTCAAGTTTTGTGAGAGTAATAAAATCAATTACACACTTATGGTTTTTGAAAACATATTCACATATATTCATAGTGGGGCAATTCTTAAACTGCAGATTTGCAATATCTAAATTAACAAAATTTTGCTCATTCTCGCATAGCCCTGTCTTCAGCTGATTTTTGGCATTACTATCAAGATCCTATTGGTAATTTGTCCTCTATCAGTTTTTACATATAAGTTGTCGAAATGCACATACGCAGAAACTAAATTAACAGTAACTTCGGTCCTTTGTTATTTTAAAAGATGGCTTGCAAAAACTTGTACAACACATGAAAGCTAGGTGCCATTCTATTTTTTTTTCACTTTGTCATGTTTTGGGTCCACCACGTATCAAAAAGTTTAATTGTTGTGCTCTATGTTTGGCCCAATATCATCCAAGCATGAGTATGTACATCTAATGTATCAATTGTCACTACATATATGTTACAATCACAATTGGATAGTTTTTTTATGTTTCTACTTCACCTTTTACAACAGCAAGTTCTTTGAAATTTCAGAGATTATTGTCAGACTTTACTTACCGACTTTGGTTAAACACTGTGCTGTTCCTTGAAAGTATCACAGGTTTCTTTTAATATTGTTATCATTTACTGATATTTGCACTCGTTTTGAACTCTGTCTGTCTCGTCTTTGTTGTTCCACATTTTTGTGTTATTTCTGTTCTACTAGTTGTTTTAGCTTTTAGTTTCCAATTTTTTTTTCATTTTAGGTTGTTGTTTCGTTGTTGGTCTGAAGATGCACATAATTAAATTCATTACGATTTTATGTACATAAAATCGTACGAGTTAGATATTACACTGAGAACAGGATTCCTTTCCCCACCCAGTTCTTTAGGTGTGAAACTAACAATTCATTTCTTCTTCAACTAAAATTTGATATCTTTAACTTCCTAACCCAACATATTTCCTCATATGTACATTTTTGTTTCAAACTTTTTTTTTGTCTTTGTCATGTTGTTTCAATTCATGTTTATTTTCCTGTTTTTGTAATGGATATAGATTGCCGGTATTTGGATATTTTCGATTTTGGAACTTTACCTTTCCTCATTTTTGCTTCGGTATTCGTTTGCCGATGTATGTTCATATGAACATACCTCCCCTACATTTTGTCAAAATTTAAAACCTTGTAAGAGATTCCCGGAATACTTGTTAAAATTGAACCTGATTTATATAAGTTCAAATACGTGCATCACTATATATATATAGTTTT
>MJUU01047490.1:19001-40005 GCA_002080025.1 Modiolus philippinarum | reverse complement strand
GGCCAATGTGAACCAAACTTGGCCTGAATCATCACCAGGGTATGTAGTTTCAAAATTGTGTTCGATTAGTCCGAGGACCAAACAACATGGCTGCTGTTACTAAAAATAGAACATAGGGGTAAATTGCAGTTTTTGGCATATAACTCGAAAACCGTCACGGATATCAAAAATCTGACAAGGTAAAAATGATCAGCATGACAAGATCTACCTACCTTGCAATTTTGAAGAAAATCCGACAACCCATTTTGGAGTTACTGCCCTTTTTCCGTAAAATTTCCAAAATTTTCATATTTTTTACTTGTATATTAAAAACTATTAGAGATAGAAGTTAAGTTTGAATTGCAAAAATGTTTAGCACATTAAGACCTACTTTCCCTGCATTTTTGAAAAAAATCTGATTACCCAGATGGAACTTATAGCCATTTTTAGTCAAATTTTTGCATTTTTTAAAACATTTGTAAACTTTTTCAAAAATCTTCTCCTCTGATACTGCTTGGTCAATTTCAACCAAACTTGGCCTGAATCATTACAAGGGTATGTAGTTTCAAAATTGTGTTCGATTAGTGCGAGGATGAAACAACATGGCTGCTGTTGCTAAAAATAGAACATAGGGGTTAATTGCAGTTTTTGGCAAATAACTCAAAAACCGTCGCAGATATAAAAAATCTGATGCCTAATTATAATGATCAGCATGGCAAGATCTACCTACTCTGCAATTTTGAAGAAAATCCGAAAACCTGTCATGGAGTTATTGCCCTTTTTCCGTAAAATTTTCAGAATTTTTAGACTTTTCGTCTTATACTTTAAAAACGATAGAAGATAGAGGTTAAGTTTAAATTACAGAAATGTTGAGCATATCAAGATCTATGTATCATGCAATTTTGCAGAAAATCTTAGTACTCATATAGGAGTGATTGCCCTTTTCTTATCAAATTTTTACGATATTTATATATTTTGTTGTGTATTTCAAAAACTATTCAAGATAGAGGTTAAGTTTGAATTGCAAAATTGTTCAGCATGTCAAGGACTACATTTTACATACATCCGGCAGGTTCTCACATCATCCAAGATTGCCAACAGCAGGGAACATAGTTTAACATCGGACCGTATGGGAAAACACATTCAAAGATCTTTTCCCCTGACACTACTTTGCCAATTGGAACCAAACTTAGTCACAATGGTCCTTGGATGGACCCCTGTAAATATTATGTCCGTAGTTTATTATTGCACACTATGGGAGTATTTTCAAAGATCTCCTCCTCTGAAACCACTTGACCAAGTAGAATCAAATGTCACCACAGTAGTACTTGGGTTGTCATCTTTAAAATTTATGTCCGTCAGGTTCGCATCTCATCCAAGATGGCCGCCAGCAGGGACTAAGGTTTAACATTGGATCCTAAGGGAAAACACATTCAAAGATCTTCTCCTCTTAAACCAATTAGAACCAAATGTCATCTCAATAGTCCTAGGATGGTCGCCTTTAATGGTTATGTCCGTCAGGTTCGCACCTCATCCAAGATGGCCGCCAGCGGGGACTATGGTTTAACATTGGACCCTATGAGAAAACGCATTCAGAGATCTTCTCCTCAGGCACTGCTTTGCCAATTGGAACCAAACTTAGTCCCAATGGTCTTTGGATGGACCCCTGTAAACATAAGGTCCGGCAGGTCCTTATTTTCAAACATGTTTTCATTTCAGCAATATGTATAACGTAGATTAAAAGGGGCAGCCCTGCCCAAATTTTTTTTGAAAGGTAGTCTGAAAGCGGTTTAAATGGCTTTCAGTTGTCATGGAAACCAAACCAGGAAACTTGAAATTTTGGAGAAAAAAAAGCATTCTGCTACATGTTTTGTTTCGATTTCAGCAATATGTATAATCTTGATTTTAAGTGGAACCCCTGCCTAAATTATTTTTAAAGGCGTCTTGTTATGTTTTGATTTCAGCAGTATGTATTACTTAGATTATAAGGGGAACCCCTGCCCAAATTTTTTTTGAAAGGTGGTCTGAAATTGGTTGTGATGGATAGTTCGGTTGTCATAGAAACTAAACTTGGAAACTAAAAATTTTAGAAAAAAAAATTCTGCTATACTTATGTTTTTGATTTGGGCAATATGTATCAACTAAATTATAAAGGGAACCCCTGCCCAAATTTTTTTTGAAAGATGGTCTGAAATGGGTTGTAATAGATAGTTGAAGTTTTGGTTGCCATAGAAACTAAACCAGGAACTGTTTTCTGCTACACTAATGTTTTGATTTCAGCAATATGTATATTGGTTATAGTTTGCTGAATCTTGGCAACTAAAAACCAGGTGAGCTATTACAGGCTCCTGGGAGCTTCTACATTGAAGAAAATCTGACATTTTATCCGTTTCCCCACAATATCTCCAAAACCACATGCCACATCTAAATGAAGCTTGGCAGATCACAGGAGGAACCTTATTGATTTTGAGGTTTATGAGACAAAGATCAAGGTCACAACTTCTAAAAATAGAGCCAAAATTTGACATTTTTTTCAGTTTCCGCATGATATCTCCAGAACCAAGTGAAACTTGGCACAGTCATGACTAATGATGACCAGAGGAACACTGTTGATTTTTAGGTTTATGCAATATTTCAGAACATATACTTTCCTGAAACATCTTTATTAATATTTTGCTGCCTTAATAAAAAAAATTGCATTTATATTCAAGAATCATGTTCTTTAAACTAAGATTAATGGCAACGGTCCTTGTCTTATAGACACATTTTCTACTTTTTCCCCCTAAAAAATTTAATATCTGAGAGAATTATTACATTGATTGAAATACAAGAATTCTTATGCTTATATACAACTATTTACATATGAGATGATGGTTATGAAAATAATAAATATTCGCCACTCGGCTTTTGCACCTCTGGTGCGTTTTCCGATTTTAATCATCTCCTCTGAAACTAGTGATGCAAATTTAACTAAAATGTACTACAGTAATTTCAAAGGTCCTTCACAAAAATTGCTCAGATCAATTGGATCTGACAAAAAAACATGCTACGAGTTGGAGAATATAGCTTAATGTTAGACTCGATTGAAAAACATAATTTTCTGTCATCAGCATAGGCATGACCTAAGAAGCAATTTACAGGTGAGCGATACAGGCTCAAACTCTGAGCCTCTAGTTGTCATATTTTGATGTAATTTTTATGCCCCGCCTATGTAAGTAGGGGGGCTTATAGTGTTCGGGTCTGTCCATCCGTCCGTCTGTTCATCCCAAGTTATATTTACCCACAGGTTTAAGTCTTTTTTTCTGTGAAGGGTGTATGCTATAATCATGAAACTTTATATAAATAAGCATTAGGGTATATTAAACAAAATCATAATAAAATTTTACCCATGCATCCAACTTCATGCTTCAATGATCACGGAAAAAAGGGGAATAGTATGAGATTTACCGACAGGTTGAAGTTTCTTTTCTGTGAGGGATGTATGTTATCATCATTAAACTTTAAATAAATACACATTAGGGTATAATTAAACAAAAATCATAATAAAATTTTACTCATGCAACCAACTTCAAGCTTCACTGATAAGGGAAAAAAGGGGTATAGTATGATAGTATGTTGAAGTTTCCTTTCTGTAAAGGATGTATGCTATCATCATTAAACTTCCTATAAATACACATTAGTGTTTTATTAAACAAAAATCATAATAAAAATTTATGCATGCTACGAACTTCATGCTTCACTGATCATGGAAAAAAGCAGGATAGAATGAGGTTAACTCACATTTTGAAGTTTTTTTTTGTGAAGAATGTATGCTATTATCAGTAAACTTTATATAAATACACATTTGGGCATGATATTCTAAATTTATATAAAAATTATCCCTGGCACCAACTTCATGCTTAACCGATCATGAAATATAGCATTCTTCAAAACAGTTACGAGGCGGGGCATTGTGTCGGTTAGGCACATATTCTTGTTTCTTCAAGTTTCTTAAAGAATGTTTAAACAGATAAATTAAACAACAATAAACAAGAGGCCCAAAGGGGGCAAACCAAGAAAAGAACTTATTTTTTTCTCCAAATTTGATGCACTTTTATTCAGTACATTTTTTGGCATTGTGTTACTGGAGTTTGCCAACAGATTTAAGGTAACACCTTTACTATGTCCACAATTATTTTGTGTCAACACTTGTCTGTTTATACCCCTGTTCATTGTACTGCGGTCATATCATGGTCATTGGTGCGCTTTTTATAGCCCTGTATTTATTTATTTTAATACAAAAAACAGGATCAAAAAACAAAACAAAAAAACAAAAAACGAAACAAAACAAAAAAACCAAACAAATAAACAAACGAACAAATAAAAGCATGTTCTATATACCCTTGTTTTATGTATGATGCTGGACATGTATATATATATATATATAACTGAAAGCAGAAAATAGGCTGTTTAAATGTGCCTCAAACATGTATGCTTGGATATATTTACAAACAAAAACGTGTAAATTAATCAATGAAATATCTAAAATAAAAATAAATCATCAAGGGATGTTGAAATTACACAACAAAGACCAGAAAGGCACAGATTGACAGTAAAGTGTGATTGGTTTATTTTCCTGATAACTGAGTCAAGGAAAGAAATGAAACAGAGGATTGAACTATGAAATGAAAATTTTCATGCCTTTGACCTCAAAACCCAAATTAATTTTATAGTTGAATTTTATAGATGTTACTAGACCAGGCTAAAAATATGGTCTGTTTCCTATTTCTGAGTTTATTTTAACCCATCCATTGTAACATTTAAAAAATAGAGCATAAAAAAATTATTTGTCTGGGAACAGGCATTTTTCTTATTTGTCTGACGTCACAGTTAAAAATTGAAAAACCAAGAAAATTTCAGTTTTAAAAAATACAGTATATTCACATCACCATTGTCAATAAAATCTGCTTCAGTATCTTCATTTATGGATTAAATATGAAATTTGTTAACTCAGAATGAATTTGACTAAAGGAAAAAGGTCTTGAAGTCAAAATATAAGTCCATTTTGTTCCCTCATTGCAGTAAAAGAGATGTCATCCCTCAACATGACTAAATTCCATTTTAGAGGAAAAGAATTGTTCTGACAGTTCATTGCCATATTGTCATAAACAAAATCATATACACTGCAATGTAAACTTTTTTTATTTATTTTTAGACATAAAACCAAGTAAGCCTAAACAACTGAGACATAGATGGTCACAAGAAGAAGACAGATTAGTCCTTGAATTCTTCAGTGAGGAAATTCGTGACGTCTCAAAGACAGGCAATAAAGGAAAGCTGCAAGGTATGTTTGTAATATTAAAAAATAAAGTTATTACCACCTGCATTGAGATGTTTGTACTCACTTTGTATTTGGTCAGGAACATTGAGTAAGCAAATTTCGTGTTTATCCAACAACATTCTATTTGCTGATACTTTGCTATATAACGATAAACAAAATTTCCATCATATGTTGGACTAGATGTTATATCATCTGGATTTCATCCTCAATTTTAACTCACTTGGCATTCCATTGGTGAGTTTTTACCATCACTTTGAATCCATGGTCCATCCATCATTAACTTTCATTCACACATCTCAGAAGCCACTGAGCAGACTGGAACCAAACTTCAACAGAATAGTCCTTGGGTTTTGGACTTTAAAAATAATGTCTGGCATGTCTTCTTCTCATCTAAGATGGCTGCAAGCGGAGAACATAGTTAAACATTTGGCCCTATGGGAAAACTCATTCAAACATGTTCTCCTCAGACACTGATGAGGCAATTGGAACCAAACTTGGTCATAACGGTTTTGGATGGTCCCCTTCAAAAATAGTGTCCATCATTTTTGTATCTAATCCAAGATGGCCACCATAGGAGAAAAAGTTGAACATTGGACCCCATGGGAACACTTTCAAAGATCTTCTCTGAATCCACAATAGTTGTTGGGTGATCCCCTACAAAAAGATGTTGATCATCTAACCATCTTATCCAAGATGGCCGCCAGCGGGGAACATAGTTTAACATTGGACGCTATGGGAAAATTCATTCAAAAATCTTCTCCTTGGACCCTACTGAGACAATTGGAACCAAACTTGGTCACCACATGTCCTGCATGTCTGCATCTAGTCCAAGAACATACTTATAACATTGGACCCAAACTTAATCACAATAGTCCCTGGACGGTCCCCTTTTAAAATATCGTCTGTAATGTCCAAGATGGGAAATTTCATTTCGACATCTTCTCAAGAACCACTGAGCAAATGGAACCAAACATGGTCACAATAGTCCTTCTTTTGTTCCCTTTAAAAACAGTTTGCAGTATGTCCATATCTATTTCAAGATGGACACCAGCCAGGAACATAGTTTAACATTGATCTCTATGGGGAGACTCATCTGTGCTCCGAAACTGCTGAAAGATAGTGTCTGACATGTCTGCATTTTATCCAAGTTGGCCACCAGCTAGGAAACAATATGGGTCACAATAGTCCTTGGGTTGTTCTTTCAAAAGTTGTGTTGGGCATGTCCACATCTAATCCAAGATGGCAGCTGGTTGGGAACATGGTTTAACATTGAATAGTATTGGAAGACACATTCAAAAATGTTCTCCTCAGGTACTGCTGAGACAATTGGAACCAAACTTGGTCACAACAGTTCTTGGATGGTCCCCTTAAAAAAGAGTCCTGCATGTCTGCATCTAATTCAAGATGTCCCAAGGGGGGACATTGTTTAGCATTTGACCCAAACTTGATCATAATAGTCTGTGGATGGTCCCCTTTAAAAAGAGTGTCCATCATATCCAAAATGGGAAACTCATTTAAACTTCTTTTGCTCAGAAACCACTAAGTAATTGGAAAGAAATTTGGTCACAATAGTTCTTGGATGGTTTCCTTCAAAGATGGGAACATGCATGTAGTTAAATATTAAAACCCTCTGGGAACACTGTCAAAGATATTCCTCTCTGAAACCACAGGGCAATTGGACCCAAACTTGGTTACAATAGTCCTTGGTTTGTTCCCTTCAAAAATAGTGTGTGGCATGTCCACATTTAATCGAAGATGGCCACCAGCCAGGAATATAGTTTAACATTGATTCCTATGGAAAGACTCATTCAAAAATCTTATCCTCAGAAACCGCTGAAAAATTGTGTCTGGCATGTCCGCATTTTGTTCAACATGGCCAACAGCATGGAACAAAGTTCAACGTTGAACCCTGCTGGAACATTTTCAACTTCTTCTCCGATACCACTAGGCCAATTGGAACCAAACTTGGTCACGATAGTCCTTTGGTGGTCCACTTTAAAAATAGTGTCCTTCATGGCCGCATCTAATCCGAGATGACAGCAGGGATCATAGTTTAACATTGAACCCGATGGGAAATCTCATTCAAACATCTCAGACACTGCTTAAAGACTAGGAACCAAATTTGGTCATAATAGTCCTTGGGTGGTCTTCTTCAAAGACAATGTCTGTCATGTCTGCATCTAATCCAAGATGGCAGACAGCAGGGAAATAGTTTAACATTTAACCCATAAGGAAAATTCATTCAAACATCTCAGACACTGCTTAACCAGTTTGAAACAAACTTGGTCACAGTAGTACTTTGGTGGTCCCCTCAAAAATAGTATATGTCATGTCTGCAGCTATTCAAGATCATCGCCAGAAGGGAAACATAGTTTAACATCGGACTTTATTGGACAACTTGTTCAAACATCTTCTCTTCAGACGCTGCTCAACCAGTTGGAACAAATTTTGATTACATAGTTATTGGGTGGTCCCCTTCAAAAATGAAGACTGGCATTTATCGGTAATTTGTATGAATTTCCTTTGATCTACAGTGACTGGTAATGTCAGTATCACCGAACTGGCCGTGATATAGAAAATAGCAGGTCAATGTGAAGACGTCACATGCGCGTTGCTATGCTTGAGTACTACTTGATGTCTTCATACGCGTCATACGTTGAATGAAGAATGACGTGCAAAAAATAGCAATAAACAATATTTTTACCATGCTAAAATAGGAATTTCAGTGTATTTTAATTGATTATAAATGCTTTTTAAATCCTTTCGTGAATTACCGATAAAAGAAATATAGGAAATTTTGTTTTTGATACGGACTTTATCACGGCGTAACGCATCAAGCTCGCCCTAACGGGCTTGCTTGATACTGGCCGTGATAAAGTCCTTATCAAAAACAAAATGTCCTATATTCCATATGTAACGGTCAAGGCATAAGTGTTTATTGGAGCCATACCCAGGTGGGGAAGTCAGGCTTCTCGAAAGCCTGTTGTTTAACTTGAAAGTTTGTGGGTGCCACTTTTCTCATTGTGTCGCATGCATTCATGCAGTGGCGACACATAGGGATCACTATCCTTCGTCTTGCGTCCGTCGGCAGCGGATTTGTCGTCATCTGCGTCACAAAAAAATTTCGGTTACATTTTTCTCAGGAACCATATATCCCAGCCTTCTGTAATTTGGCATGGAGTATCAGTATTGGGACCTATACCATGTAAGAGAGTTTGGAATCTCTCGCATGACGACTTCCTGTTTGACGGAACTTACAATATTTAAAAAAAAAATATCATTCAGAAAGTTCATGCATTCATTAAGCAGGCGACATGTCTTCTCTGGAAGACTTACTTACTAAGTGTCTTTTACCTGATTTCATTCAAATTAAACAGGATTACTTACCACAATTTGTAGTTGTGCATATAATTTGGGAAAATGCTCAACCAATTTTTATGCCCCGGATCTTTAGATCAGGGGCATATTGTTTTTGTCCTGTCTGTCTGTATGTATGTCTGTCTCTATGTCTGTCTGTCTGTCTGTCTGTAACTGTAACCTGGCTAATAACTTTTGAACCAGATATGACAGGCCCTTCATATTTGGTATGTGTATTGATCATGTAAAGCTGAACACCATTATGCAAATTTCACTAGGGTCAGGTCAAAGGTCAAGGTCACAGAGGTCAAAAGGTCAAAATCTAGATTTTGCTATAGCTCGTTCATTACAATCGCTAGAGGCTTGATATTTTATATGTGAATAGTTCTAATAAAGCTTAGTACAAGTTCACCAAAAAAATTTGGGTCAGGTCAAAGGTCAAGGTCACTGAGTGCAAATTTGAAAACTTTAACAAAAACTTTGCCTATATCTGTTAAACCAGATATGATAGGACCTTCATATTTGGCCTGTATATTGATCATGTAAAGCTTAACACCACTATGCAAATTTTTTTAAGGTCAGGGCAAAGGTCAAGGTCACAGAGGTCAAAAGGTCAAAATATAGATTTTGCTATAGCTCGTTAATTACAATTGCAATTGGTAGAGGCTTGATATTTCTATATGTGAACAGATGTAATGGAGCTCAGTACAAATTTACCAAAAATATGGGTCAGGTCAAAGGTTAAGGTCACTGAGCGCAAATTTGAAAACTTTATCAAAAACTTTAGCATTGCCTATATCTGTTAAACCAGATGTGATAGGACCTTCATATTTGGCCTGTATATTGATCATGTAAAGCTTAACACCTTTGGTCTGTATGTTGATCATGTTAAGCTGAACACCATTATGCAAATTTCACTAAGGTCAGGTCAAAGGTCAAGGTCACAGAGGTCAAAAGGTCAAAATCTAGATTTTGTTAGCATTAATTTTGTATTGCAGACATGATTGCTACTGGGGGCATGGTGTTTCACAAACACACCTTGTTATGGTTCCATATGTTATGGTCCAATGCAGGGGCATCACTCTCTCTAAAACTACCGTTCCAGATGGAACCAGTCTTAGTCCTTCTGGCCCTTAGGTGGTCATCATTGAAAGTTATGTGTACAAAATACTGTGAATAATGTATCATCAGTGCATATCAAATAAAAACATTTGGAAAATCAAAACAATGTATAAAGCTAAAAGACAACAAAATAACCAAAGTGATCTAAACAAAAAGCAAAAATCAACTAATGACAGAGCTCTGTACAAGGGAGATCGAGCCTTAGTTTTGAACATAATTTTCTGTGATTTAAACATTGCAATTTCTAAATAAAATGGGTTTTTGTGCCTGCATAGAAGTGCTAGACTACTGTACTGTTGAATACCCTTGAGGACTGACAGTCCAACAGCAAAGGCATTGACCAAGCGGTAATTATTCCAAAGTTTCAGTGAAGTTAGTTTATGCAGATGGCCATTTTATGTCTCTTCAAAGCAGATCAAATAAAAAAAAACTGGAAGATCCCAACTCATTGTCAGATGTATAAAGCTGAAAGAGAACAAATAACCTATAGTATGTTAATATAAAACAAAGATCAGCTATTCACAAGGAAGATCCTCCTTAGTTTTGTTTTAAATTTTCTACAAGTGTGACAGAGCCTCCTACAATCCAAAATGGCTGTCAGCTCAGAACATAGTTCAACATTGGAACCCCCAGAGGGAAAAAAAATTCAACATCTATGAAACCATTGAAACATACATTACCTTTAGTTTAAATAAATATTATATACACGTACATTTAGATAGGAAAATAAACATATAAGTTTATGCTCCCGTTTAATATTCAGTAAATTCTAATATTCTCATATTTTTTTCAGTTACAGACAAAATAAAGGAATTCCTAAAGAGACATCCCCAAGTTCTTCACCCTCTTGGGCAAAAGGAAAAAGTGAGGAAGATAAGAACAAAAGTAATAAATATGAGAAGGCAGACTAGGGAAAGATATGAAGCAAATTTAAGTAACATAAAGCAGTAATATTGAGCATTTGTCTGTAACATCATCAACATTTTGGCTGATACCACTGGAAAACAACATCATTATGTTACTGTCTGATGTCACTGGGAAACAACATCAAAGGTATACATGTACATCACCTTCCTGTCTGATGTCATTGGCATACAACATCACCTTCCCGTCTGATGTCACTTGGAAAAAACATCATCATCTTCCTGTTTGATATTTCTGGTATACAACATAATCATCCTATTGTCTGATGTCACTGTTATCCAACATCACCTTCGTGTCTGATGTCTCTGGTATGCAACATTATCATCTTGCTGTCGGATGTCCTTGGAATACAACTTTATCTTGCTGTCTGATGTCTTTGGAATCCTTTGAATACCACTTCATTTGCTATCTGATGCCATTGGTACAACATCATTTTCTTATTTGTCCTTAGAATACAACACCTTCTTGCTGTCTGATGTCATTGGTACAACGTTATCTTGCTGTCTGATGTCCTTGGAATACAACATCATCTTGCTGTCTTATGTCCTTGGAATACAACATCATCTTGCTGTCTGATGTCCTTGGAATACAACATCATCTTGCTGTCTGATGTCCTCAGAATATTACACCATCTTGCTATCTGATGTCACTGGTACAACCTCATCTTGCTGTCTCATGTCATTGGTACATAATCTTGCTGTCTGATGTCCTTGGAGTACAACACCATCTTGCTGTCTGATGTCCTTGGTACATCATCTTGCTCTCAGATGGTATTAGAATACAACATCATCTTGTTTTCTTATGTCCTTGGAATACAACATCATCTTGCTGTCTGATGTCCTTGGAATACAACATCATCTTGCTGTCTGATGTCCTTAGAATACAACATCATCTTGCTGTCTGATGTCCTTGGAATATAACACCATCTTGCTGTCTGATGTCCTTAGAATACAACATCATCTTTCTGTCTTATGTCCTTAGAATACAACATCATCTTGCTGTCTGATGTCCTTAGAATACAACATCATCTTGCTGTCTGATGTCCTTAGAATACAACATCATCTTGCTGTCGGATGTCCTTAGAATACAACATCATCTTGCTGTCTGATGTCCTTTGAATACAAAATCATCTTGCTGTATGATGTAATTGGTGCAACATCATCTTACTGTCTGATGTCCTTGGAATACAACATCGTTTTGCTGTCTTATTTCATTTAATACAACATCATTTTGCTGTCTGATGTCCTTGGAAAACAACATCATCTTGCTGTCGGATGTCCTTGGAATACAACATCATCTTCCTGTATGATGTAATTGGTACAACATCATCTTGCTATCTGATGTCCTTGGAATACAACATCATCTTGCTGTCTGGTGTCCTTAGAATACAACATCATCTTGCTGTCTGATGTCCTTAGAATACAACATCATCTTGCTGTCTGATGTCCTTTGAATACAAAATCATCTTGCTGTATGATGTAATTGGTGCAACATCATCTTGCTGTCTGATGTCCTTGGAATACAACATCATCTTACTGTCTGATGTCCTTGGAATACAACATCGTTTTGCTGTCTTATTTCATTTAATACAACATCATTTTGCTGTCTGATGTCCTTGGAATACAACATCATCTTGCTGTCGGATGTCCTTGGAATACAACATCATCTTGCTGTATGATGTAATTGGTACAACATCATCTTGCTATCTGATGTCCTTGGAATACAACATCATCTTGCTGTCTGATGTCCTTAGAATACAACATCATCTTGCTGTCTGATGTCCTTAGAATACAACATCATCTTGCTGTCTGATTTCCTTTGAATACAAAATCATCTTGCTGTATGATGTAATTGGTACAACATCTTGCTGTCTGATGTCCTTGGAATACAACATCATCTTGCTGTCTGATGTCCTTGGAATACAACATCATTTTGCTGTCTTGTTTCATTTAATACAACATCATCTTGCTGTCTGATGTCCTTGGAATACAACATCATCTGCTGTCTGATGTCCTTAGAATACAACATCATCTTGCTGTATGATGTAATTGGTACAACATCATCTTGCTGTCTCATTTTCGTGGAATACAACATCAGCTTGCTGTCTGATGTGCTTTGAATACAATATCATCTCGCTGTCTGATGTCCTTGGAATACAACATCATCTTGCTGCCTGATGTCCTTGGAATACAACATCATCTTACTATTTGATATCATTGGTACAACATCATCTTTCTGTCTTATTTCATTTAATACAACATCATCTTGCTGTCTTATTTCATTTAATACAACATCATCTTGCTGTCTGATGTCCTTAGAATGCAACATCATCTCCTTCTACCAATGGTCTGCCAGGTGTGAATGGTAAACTACATCTCCATCTACCACAACTTCTCCATCTACCAATGGTCTGCTTGTGTGAATGGTAAACAACATCTCCATCTACCAATGGCGTGACTGTTGTGTATTGTAAACAACATCTCCATCTACCAATGGTCTGGGTGGTGTGAACTGAAAACAACATATCCATCTACCAATGGTGTGCCTGTTTTGTATGGTAAACAACATCTCCAACTACAATTGGTCTGCCTGGTGTGAATTGGAAACAACATCTCCATCTACCAATGATGTGCCTGTCCATCTACCAATAGTTTGCCTGTTGTGTATGGTTCATAATGTCTTCATCTACCAGTGGTGTGCCTGTTGTGTATAGTAAACAACATCTCCATCTACCAGTGGTCTGGCTGGTATGAATTGGAAACAACATCTCCATCTACCAATGGTGTGCCTATTGTGTATGAGGAAACAACATCTCCATCTACCAATTGTGAGCCTGTTGTGTATGGTAAACAACATCTCCATCTACCAGTGGTCTACCTGGTGTGACCGGGAAACAACATCTCCATCTACCAATGGTCTCCTTCATGTGAATGGTAAACAACATCTCCATCTACTAATGGTCTACTTGGTGTGAATGGTAAACAACTTCTCCATCTACCAATGGTCTGCTGGTATGAAGGGTAAACAACATCTCCATCCACCAATGGTCTACCTGGTGTGAATGGTAAACAACTTCTCCATCTACCAATGGTCTGCTTGTGTGAATGGTAAACAACATATCCATCTACAAATGGCGTGCCTGTTTTGTATGGTAAACAATATCTCCATCTACCAGTGGTCTGCCTGTTGTGAATGGGAAACAATGTCTCCATCTACCAATGGTCTCCTTCGTGTGAATGGTAAACAACATCTCCATCTACGAATGGTCTAATTGGTGTGAATGGTAAACAAAATCTCCATCTACCAATGGCCTGCTAATGTGAAGGGTAAACAACATCTCCATTCACCAATAGTCTGCCTGTTTGGAATGGTAAACGACATCTCCATCTACCAATGGTCTGCTTGTGTGAATGGTAAACAACATATCCATCTACCAATGGTCTGCCTGGTGTGAATGGTACCAACATCTCCATGTACCAATGGTTTGCCAATGTGAAACAACATCTCCATCTACCGATGTTCTCTTTCGTGTGAATTGTAGACAACATCTACCAATGGTCTGGGTGGTGTGAATGGAGAACAACATATCCATTTACCAAAGGTGTGCCTGTTTTGTATGGTAAACAGCATCTCCAACTACAATTGGTCTGCCTGGTGTGAATTGGAAACAACATCTCCATCTACCAATGATGTGCCTTCCATCTACCAATAGTGTGCCTGTTGTGTATGGTTCACAATGTCTCCATCTACCAGTGGTGTGCCTGTTGTGTATAATAAACAACATCTCCATCTACCAGTGGTCTGTCTGGTATGAATGGGAAACAACATCTCCATCTACCAATGGTGTGCCTGTTTTGTATGAGTAAACAACATCTCCATCTACCAATGGTGAGCCTAGTGTGTATGGTAAACAACATCTCCATCTACCAGTGGTCTGCGTGGTTTGACCGGAAACAACATCTCTATCTACCGATGGTCTCCTTCATGTGAATGGTAAACAACATCTCCATCTACGAATGGTCTACTTGGTGTGAATGGTAAACAACTTCTCCATCTACCAGTGGTCTGCCGGTAGGAAGGGTAAACAACATCTCCATCCACCAATGGTCTACCTGGTGTGAATGGTAAACGACATCTCCATCTATCAATGGCCTTCCTGGTATGAATGGTAAACAACTTCTCCATCTACCAATGGTCTGCTTGTGTGAATGGTAAACAACATATCCATCTACCAATGGTGTGCCTGTTTTGTATGGTAAACAATATCTCCATCTACGAGTTGTCTGCCTGGTGTGAATGGGAAACAACGTCTCCATCTACCAATGGTCTCCTTTGTGTGAATGGTAAACAACATCTCCATCTACGAATGGTCTACTTGTTGTGAATGGTAAACAACTTCTCCATCTACCAATGGTCTGCTAATGTGAAGGGTAAACAACATCCACATCCACCAATAGTCTGCCTGGTTGGAATGGTAAATGACATCTCCATCTACAAACGGTGTGCTTGTGTGAATGGTAAACAACATATCCATCTCCCAATGGTCTGCCTGGTGTGAATGGTACCAACATCTCCATGTACCAATGGGTTGCCAATGTGAAACAACATCTCCATCTACCGATGTTCTCCTTCGTGTGAATTGTAGACAAAATCTACCAGTGGTCTGGGTGGTGTGAATGGAAAACAACATACCCATCTACCAATGATGTGCCTGTCATGTATGGTAAACAACATCTTAATCTACCAATAATGTGCCTGTTGTGTATGGTAAACAATGTTTCCATCTACCAGTGGTGTGCCTCTTGTGTATGGTAAACAACATCTCCATCTACCAGTGGTCTGCCTGGTGTGAATGGGAAACAATATCTCCATTAACCAATGGTGTGCCTGTTGTGTATGAGTAAAACAACATCTCACTCTACCACTGGCGTTCCTGTTGTGCATGGTAAACAACATTTCCATCTAATAGTGGTCTGCCTGGTGTGAATTGGAAACAACATCTCCATCTACCAATGGTCCGCCTGGTGAGAATGGTAAACAACATCTCCATCTTCCAATGGTCTGCCTGGTGTGAATGGTACCAACATCAAAATGTACCAATTGTTTGCCTGATGTGAAGGGTAAACAACATCTCCATCTACCAATGGTGTGACTGTTGTGTATGGTAAACAACATCTCCATCTACCAATGGTCTGGATGGTGTGAACTGAAAACAACATATCCATCTACCAATGGTGTGCCTGTTTGGTATGGTAAACAACATCTCCAACTACAATTGGTCTGAGTGGTGTAAATTGGAAACAACATCTCCATTTACCAATGATGTGCCTCTCCATCTACCAATGGTGTGCCTGTTGTGTATGGTTCACAATGTCTCCATCTACCAGTGGTGTGCCTGTTGTGTATAGTAAAAAACATCTCCATCTACCAGTGGTCTGCCTGGTATGAATGGAAAACAACATCTCCATCTACCAATGGTGTGCCTGTTGTGTATGAGTAAACAACATCTCCATCTACCAGTGGTCTGCCTGGTATGAATGGAAAACAACATCTCCATCTACCAATGGTGAGCCTGTTGTGTATGGTAAAAAACATCTCCGTCTACCAGTGGTCTGCCTGGTGTGACCGGGAAACAACATCTATATCTACCAATGGTCTCCTTTTTCGGAATGGTTAACAACATCTACATCTACCAATGGTGTGCCTGTTGTGTGTGGGTAAACATCTCCATCTACCAATGGTGAGCCAGTTGTGTATGGTAAACAACATTTCCATCTACCAGTGGTCTGTCTGGTGTGACCGGGAAACAACATCTCCATCTACCAATGGTCTCCTTCATGTGAATGGTAAACAACATCTCCATCTATGAATGGTCTACTTGGTATGAAGGGTAAACAACATCTCCATCCACCAATGGTCTACCTGGTATGAATGGTAAACGACATCTCCATCTACCAATGGCCTTCCTGGTGTGAAAGGTAAACAACATCTCCATCTACCAATGGTCTGCTTGTGTGAATGGTAAAACAACATATCCATCTACCAATGGTGTGCCTGTTTTGTATGGTAAACAATATCTCCATCTACCAGTTGTCTGCCTGGTGTTAATGGGAAACAACGTCTCCATCTACCAATGGTCTCCTTTGTGTGAATGGTAAACAACATCTCCATCTACAAATGGTCTACTTGGTGTGAATGGTAAACAAAATCTCCATCTTCCAAGGTCTGCTAATGTGAAGGGTAAACAACATCTCCATCCACCAATAGTCTGCCTAGTTGGAATGGTAAATGACATCTCCATCTACAAACGGTGTGCTTGTTTGATTGGTAAACAACATATCCATCTCCCAATGGTCTGCCTGGTGTGAATGGTACCAACATCTCCATGTAGCAATGGGTTGCCAATGTTAAACAACATCTCCATCTGCCTATGTTCTCCTTCGTGTGAATTATAGACAACATCTACCAATTGTCTGGATGGTTTGAATGGAAAACAACATATCCATCTACCAATGGTGTGCCTGTTTTGTATGGTAAACAACATCTCCATCTACCAGTGGTCTTCCTGGTGTGAATGGGAAACAACATCTCCATCTACCAATGGTGTGCCTGTCATGTATGGTAAACAACATCTCAATCTACCAATAATGTGCCTGTTGTGTATGGTAAACAATGTTTCAAACTACCAGTGGTGTGCCTCTTGTGTATAGTAAACAACATCTCCATCTCCATTAACCAATGGTGTGCCTGTCGTGTATGAGTAAACAACATCTCACTCTACCAATGGCGTTCCTGTTGTATATGATAAACAACATCTCCATCTAATAGTGGTCTGCCTGGTGTGAATGGGAAACAACATCTCCATCTATCAATGGTCCGCCTGGTGAGAATGGTAAACAGCATCTCCATATACCAATGGTCTGCCTGGTGTGAATGGTACAAACATCTCAATATACCAATGGTTTGCCTGATGTGAAGGGTAAACAACATCTCAATCTACCAATGGTGTGACTGTTTTGTATGGTAAACAACATCTACCAATGGTCTGGTTGGTGTGAACTGAANCTGTTGTGTATGGTTCACAATGTCTCCATCTACCAGTGGTGTGCCTGTTGTGTATAGTAAACAACATCTCCATCTACCAGTGGTCTGCCTGGTATGAATGGGAAACAACATCTCCATCTACCAATGGTGTGCGTGTTGTGTATGAGTAAACAACATCTCCATCTACCAATGGTGAGCCTGTTGTGTATGATAAACCATCTCCATCTACCAGTGGTCTGCCTGGTGTGACCGAGAAACAACATCTCCATCTACCAATGGTCTCCTTCATGTGAATGGTAAACAATATCTCCATCTACGAATGGTCTACTTGGTGTGAATGGTAAACACCAATGGTCTGCTGGTATGAAGGGTAAACAACATCTCCATCCATCAATGGTCTACCTGGTGTGAATGGTAAACGACATCTCCATCTACCAATGGCCTTCCTGATGTGAATGGTAAACAACTTCTCCATCTACCAATGGTCTCCTTGTGTAAATGGTAAACAACATATCCATCTACCAATGGTGTCCCTGTTTTGTATGGTAAACAATATCTCCATCTACCAGTGGTCTGCCTGGTGCGAATGGGAAACACTGTGTCCATCTACCAATGGTCTCCTTCGTGTGAATGGTAAATGACATCTCCACTTACGAAATGGTCTACTTGGTGTGAATGGTAAACAAAATCTCCATCTACCAATGATCTGCTAATGTGAAGAGTAAACAACATCTCCATCCACCAAAAGTGTGCCTGGTTGGAATGGTAAATGACATCTCCATCTACAAACGGTGTGCTTGTGTGAATGGTAAACAACATATCCATCTACCAATGGTCTGCCTGGTGTGAATGGTACCTACATCTCCAGGTACCAATGGTTTGCCAATATGAAACAACATCTCCATCTACCGATGTTCTCCTTCGTTTGAATTGTAGACAACATCTACCAATGGTCTGGGTGGTGTGAATGGAAAACAACATACCCATCTACTAATGGTGTGCGTGTTTTATATGGTAAACAACATCTCCATCTACCAGTGATCTGCC
This sequence comes from Modiolus philippinarum, assembly GCA_002080025.1. NCBI lineage: Eukaryota > Metazoa > Mollusca > Bivalvia > Mytilida > Modiolidae > Modiolus > Modiolus philippinarum. The sequence continues at coordinate 21,212 of MJUU01047490.1, read as the reverse complement.
TGGTGTGAATGGGAAACAACATCTTCATCTACCAATGGTGTTCCTGTCATGTATGGTAAACAACATGCCAATCTTCCAATGGTCTGCCTGGTGTGAATGGTACCAACATCAAAATGTACCAATGGTTTGCCTGATGTGAAGGGTAAACAACATCTCCATTTACCAATGGTATGACTGTTGTGTATGGTAAACAACATCTCCATCTACCAATGGTCTTGATGGTGTGAACTGAAAACAACATATCCATCTACCAATGGTGTGCCTGTTTTGTGTGGTAAACAACATCTCAAACTACAATTGGTCTGCCTGGTGTGAATTGGAAACAACATCTCCATTTACCAATGATGTGCCTCTCCATCTACCAATAGTGTGCCTGTTGTGTATGGTTCACAATGTCTCCATCTACCAGTGGTGTGCCTGTTGTGTATAGTAAACAACATCTCCATCTACCAGTGGTCTGGCTGGAGATGAATGAAAAACAACATCTCCATCTACCAATGGTGTGCCTGTTGTGTATAGTAAAAAAACATCTCCATCTACCAGTGTTGCCTGGTGTGACCCGAGGAACAACATCTATATCTACCAATGGTCTCCTTTATGGGAATGGTAAACAACATCTACATCTACCAATGGTGTGCCTGTTGTGTGTGGGTAAACATCTCCATCTACCAATGGTGAGCCAGTTGTGTATGGTAAACAACATCTCCATCTACCAGTGGTCTGCCTGGTGTGACCGGGAAACAACATTTCCATCTACCAATGGTCTCCTTCATGTGAATGGTTAACAACATTTCCATCTACGAATGGTCTACTTGGTGTGAATGGTAAACAACTTCTCCATCTACCAATGGTCTGCTGGTATGAAGGGTAAACAACATCTCAATCCACCAATGGTCTACCTGGTGTGAATGGTAAATGACATCTCCATCTACCAATGGCCTTCCTGGTGTGAATGGTAAACAACTTCTCCATCTACCAATGGTCTGCTTGTGTGAATGGTAAACAACATATCCATCTACCCATGGTGTGCCTGTTTTGTATGGTAAACAATATCTCCATCTACCAGTGTTCTGCCTGTTGTGAATGGGAAACAATGTGTCCATCTACCAATGGTCTCCTTCGTGTGAATGGTAAACAAAATCTCCATCTACCAATGGTCTGCTAATGTGAACTCCATCCACCAATAGTCTGCCTGCTTGGAATGGTAAACGACAACTCCATCTACCAATGGTCTGCTTGTGTGAATGGTACACAACATATCCATCTACCAATGGTCTGCCTGGTGTTAATGGTACCAACATCTCGATGTACCAATGGTTTGCCAATGTGAAACAACATCTCCACATACCAATGTTCTCCTTTGTGTGAATTGTCGACAACATATACCAATGGTCTGGGTGGTGTGAATGGAAAACAACATATCCATCTACCAATGGTGTGCCTGTTTTGTATGGTAAACAACATCTCCATCTACCAGTGATCTGCCTGGTTTGAATGGGAAAGAACATCTCCATCTACCATTGGTGTGCCTGTCATGAATGGTAAACAACATCTAAATCTACCAATAATGTGCCTGTTGTGTATGGTAAACAATGTTTCCATCTACCAGTGGTGTGCCTCTTGTGTATGGTAAACAACATCTCCATATACCAGTGGTCTGCCTGGTGTGAATGGGAAACAATATCTCCATTAACCAATGGTTTGCCTGTTGTGTATGAGTAAAACAACATCTCACTCTACCACTGGCGTTCCTGTTGTGCATGGTAAACAACATCTCACTCTACCAATGGCGTTCCTGTTGTGTATGGTAAACAACATCTCCATCTAATAGTGGTCTGCCTGCTGGGAATGGGAAACAACATCTTCATCTATCAATGGTCCGCCTGGTGAGAATGGTAAACAGCATCTCCATATACCAATGGTCTGCCTGCTGTGAATGGGAAACAACATCTCCATCTAATAGTGGTCTGCCTGGTGTGAATTGGAAACAACATCTCCATTAACTGATGGTGGGCCTGTCGTGTATGAGTAAACAACATCTCACTCTACCAATGGCGTTCCTGTTGTGTATGGTAAACAACATCTCAATCTAATAGTGGTCTGCCTGGTGTGAATGGGAAACAACATCTCCATATACCAATGGTCTGCCTGGTGTGAATGGTACAAACATCTCAATATACCAATGGTTTGCCTGATGTGAAGGGTAAACAA
>MJUU01047489.1:11705-46985 GCA_002080025.1 Modiolus philippinarum | reverse complement strand
ATTAAAATTTTGATAAAATTATATGTCTTGATTTCAGCAGTATGCATTTCTACATTATAAGGGGAACCCCCTGCTCAAATTTTTTTTTGGAAAGGGGTCAAAAATGCATTGCAGTGGATTGAGGACCTTTTGGTTGCCATAGAAACCTATCCATACAGTTCTAATTTTGAGAAAAATGTGAATATTTATTAAATTATGTTCTTCGTTTTAAATTATGTTTTGATTTTAGCAGTATGTGTCTGAATTCATGATAATTTACAGGATTGTTAGTCACCATATGTACAAGATCATATCGCATCACTATTTTGATTGGTCAAATTTTACAGGAGTTATGGGACTTTATCGACTTAATGCATGCTACAGCTTAGGAACATTTTGTGGGCACAACTCCTCGGAAACCATTGAACAGATTATGCTGAAATTTAGTTTGAATATTTGCCACCATATGTACTTGATCATATTATGCTGCTATTTTGATTGAACAAATTTTACAGGAGTTATGGGACTTTATCGACTTAAGGGGATACGATACAGTACCAAGGGCAGATAATAACATCGCCGGATCTGGAATGTTGTTTTCGCGACGTCACAGATTAGAGCGCGACGTCATAAATCACCGGACTTCGCGAATTGCGGACAGGTTACTGTCTGTGAAAGCATGTAAAATAAATCTATGATAAAATCAATGTGGTTAAATATGAATTGCTCATAACGAAATACGGAAAGTGGCAGCTCAAAATTCTACATGCTTCTCAAATTGAAACCTAATAGCAAAAATCTCCTTTCGGCATCGTTTTCAATAGAATCATTTTTTTCACAACGGCATCGTTTACAATAGAATCAATTTTCAGGGTAATTTCACGGCATTTTACGATTTGAATTTTCAGGGGGATGCTTTGAAAATTCAATTAAAAATCCCGTGAAAATGTTTTTTTTTATATCACAATATTTTCATGTGTTAAATACAAAATGCTGTGACAATGTATTATCAATATATAAATAGGTGAGAGTATGATATTGAAGAGGCATCATCACGATACACATGCATGATAATTATTTAACTTTAAATGAGGGTCGGTATGATCTTTTTCGGGACAACAGGAAAGGCCAATTATTTCACAGAGAATTCGGAAAAAAAAGAAACAATTATCAGGAACTAAATTTGGTCAATTTTATTTTTCAGGATGACTAAGGGAATTGTACATCTTTTTTTATGGGAAATCGGGATCAAAACCCTCCTATCCGACCCCTTAAATTAAACCAACACAACCTACAATGAATTGTTTTTTTTTTTTTGTTTTTTTGTTTTTTGTTTTTTTTGTTTCATTAAAGGTCGATAGGTGAAACCAGGGAATTGGTCACTCTATATTGATCTATATACTTGAAAAGCGGCATAAGGGAAATCATCAAAAAGTCACAAGTAATCATTAATCACAGGATCAATTCTCTGTTCTGTTTGATGTCTTTCATTTCCTGTTTAATGAAATTAAATTTTGTTCTATTTTCGCAACACTAATAAGCGAAAAAAAAGATAAGTTTACGACGTTTTTTCAATCAAAATATTATGTAACGTCATTTCGCGCCAAAACCGGGAATGCTCGTTTGTAGCGATAAAAAATGCCAGTTTTTTCTCTGTAGCTTTAAATTAAGCACATGGACCCCCATTTTTCAAAGCGAATTTTAGAAGAGTGATGTTTCACGGAGATCTCTGGGAATTATGAAGAAAAAATCAGTTCACAATTTTTTTCTATGTGAAATTTTACTTACAAGAAATGAACGTTTTTTTCTGTAAATATGAACATAATTGTCAATTTCGAACTACAAATGTTGAAATTTTGTTTTAAAATGTTTACTTACCTTCTTTAAACATATCTCAGGAAACTGTAGCAAAAAACCGGATGCAATTAGCTTAATTCGTTCAAAAGTTATGACATTTTACATATTGTTGTAAAAATACAATTTTTACGCAATATTTTGGAAAATGGGCAATTTTGAATCGCAATTATCTCGAAAACGAAATCATGAAGGTATATTTTTCTTTGCAGATTTGGAAAGAGCATATTCAAATTGACTTGACTTCAAGATTTCACGTAAAAATCAGTTCAGGGTCTTTACTGTATCGTATCCCCTTAATGCATATTACAACATAGGAAGACTTTGTGGACACATCTCCTCAAAATCCAATTAAGGGATTTTGCTCAAATTTTGCATAGCTGTTTGCCACCAAATGCAGTTGATCATATCTTGCCGTCATTTTGATTCCATAATTTTACTTGAGTTATTGGACTTTATCGACTTTACTGCCGCGGCGGGGGACATAGCTACGCGTAGCAATCTTGTTTTTCATATGATTGTGGTAAGTTATTTGCGTTATTTTTAATCGAAGAGACATTTTGATCCTAGCATTGCTTATCTTGTATATTGATGAAAACAAAAATGTCATTATTTATAGTGTTGTCTGCCTTTTTGCCTTTTGCCAGAGACAACTATGTTGCAAAGTCATTCTCAGCTGTATTTTCAGTTTTCTCAGAGAGGGCACATACAAATCTTCCTGATGATTGGCTTAGTATCTCTCTAGAACTATGTATGAGGGTTTGAACTTTAGTAAGTGCATAGGTGACACTTTTTTTATTTGAAAACTTACCACAAAGTTTATTGTCAAAATGTGTTAAGATTAATAAATTTGCTTTTCAAAAATATAATAATCATTTTATTAAGGCAGGGTCTCTGCCTTCTAGCTGTTAGGTAAAGCCATCTTGAAAATAGTCTGTTTCATCCAGACTCTTACATTTAGGAGTTTACTTTATGAAAAGGGTCCGAATGATCCAGAAAAAACGCGTACGGCTTACCAGTTCTTCATACGAAGGCACAAAAAATAATCCATTCATGTGGCAGTACTGTGTCCATTTCATGATCAACTACATCGTTTTATGTGTGTATGTATTTATTAAATGCCTTTTAAAAGATACAATGTTTTTTATTAATCTCAGAGGACTTAAATTGATATTCGAAATTCACGATTCGGCTCATTCATAAAAATTTCCTGTGGCGCGCAGTTTTTACCTGCGTCACCAACGGTGATCGCAGGTCTAGGAGCCGCTCGACTCCGTCCGTCCGTCACGCTTTGGGGGTACCAAGTTTGTGTAATCTGAAACTCTGACACCTTTAACCGGATACTTTTGAAACTTTGCACAGTTGTTCTGGACACATTGAAGATGTGCACCTCCCCTTTTGGTTAGATTTGGAAAAAAATTGTGGAATTTATCCATTGTTGAACTTAGTCATTTTTTCATCAAATTTTAACATAACGGTACTGAGTTTGTGAAATCTGAAACTATGACACCTTATACCTGATGCTTTTGAAACTTTGCACAGTTGTTCTGAACACATTGAAGATATGCACCTCCTCTTTTGGTGAGATTTGGATAAAAATTGTGGAATTTATCCATTGTTGAACATTTTTTCATCAAATTTTAACATTAGGGTACTGAGTTTGTGTAATCTGAAACTCTGACACCTTATACCTGATGCTTTTGAAACTTTGCACAGTTGTTCTCAACACATTGAAGATGTGCACCTCCCCTTTTGGTGAGATTTGGATAAAAATTGTCGAATTTATTCATTGTTGAACTTAGTCATTTTTTTCATCAAATTATATCATTACGGTACCAAGTTTGTGTAATCTGAAACTCAGACAGCTTATACCTGATGCTTTTGAAACTTTGCACAGTTGTTCTGAACACATTGAAGATGTGCACCTCCCCTTTTGGTGAGATTTGGATAAAAATTGTCGAATTTATGCATTGTTGAACTTAGTCATTTTTTCATTAAATTCGTTAAATGTTAACATTACAGTACTGAGTTTGTGTAATCTGAAACTCTAACTCCTTATATCTGGTGCCTTTGAAACTTTACACAGTTGTTCTTGACACATTGAAGATGTGCACCTCCCTTTTTGGGCAGATTTAAAAAAAAATGTAGAATTTATGCATTGTTGAACTTAGTTATTTTTCAGCATATTTTAACATTACAGTGCCTGGTTTGTGTAATCTGAAAGATTAACATTTGGAAGTTTTTACTGTTATGTAAACATATTTTATTAACTAAATCACATATAACAAAATAACATTCAAATAGCACAATACACATTACAAAGACATTTTGACATAGTTAAAAGGAATCCGGAAACCATAGACGAAGCTTTGATATAAATCCGTTTCCATTGTTTGAACACATTGGCGATGTGAACCTCCCCTTTAGGCCAGTTTTGATTTTAAAAAATGTCAAATTTATCTATTATTGAACTTGTACTTTATTATATCATCATGGTACTCAATTTTTGTCCAGAGACATTGCAGAGTTTTGAACACATTGGCCATGGGCAGCTGTTCTTGAATTTTTGCATTGCTTTCATATGTTTTCTCATAAAGATTCACGGTATGTGTTTATTTGAATTTCACCTTTGCTGAAGTGATATGGACTATTTTCATTTTATGCTTTGTTCTACTTTGTACAATTAGTTTTTTTTTCCTTCTTTTTCTGTCTATTACAGTAATAGGGCATCTTTGCTAGCCAAGGGTTGGGATCAGCTTCTCTCCTCTTCACCCTTGGCAGATTGAGCCACAATTTGTGAAACATCAGTTTCAAATTATCTCCCTTTGAAGTAAGAGTTTCAGTATAATTTATTGTAATAATAAATGATTATAGATTATTGCATCTAATAATACAACAATTCACAATATATTTGACTTCAAGGAAATAATCCTTCAAAAGTAAAGAAAGATAATTAAATCATGGAAATTTTGCAAAATAGAAAAATCACTAAACGCCATATTTTAAGTTTTATTGTTTTGATATATATTCAAAATCTGAATGTAAGTTAATTAATTGGTAACTGCAACCAATCAAAGACATGGTTTTGAGACTACAGAAATCCAGCTTGATCTGCCAAGGGTGAAGGTGAGAGGAGCGGATCACAACCCTTGGCTAGTGAAGATGGTAATAGGGTTGAACTTAATATAATCTCAATTACAACTTGCATTTGAAGAATTTTTGGTAATAAGGTAAATGAATACTTTTTTGAATCGGTAAACCTATACATGAAAAAAAAAAAAAAAAAAAAAAAAACCTTTCTAAGTTGAACATGAGTGACAGTGACGCAGGTCCAGACATGTAATTATACCCATTTTTATGCATTATATTGCATATAGGGTACACCATTTGTCCGGATAACTCCTCCTACAGTTTTTAAGCTAGGAAGTTTTTATTTTGCAGCTTGATAGTGCACAAATCAAAGATGTGCATGCTACTTGGATTTTGATTTTTGATAATTTTTCAGAAAACTACACATTGTTGAACTTTGTAATTTTTATGCATTATATTGCATATAGGGTACACTATTTGTCCGGATAACTCCTCCTACAGTTTATAAGATAGGAAGTTTACAGGGTACTCATTTTGCCCGGATAAATCCTGCTACAGGTTTTAAGATATTTTACAGGATGATTGTTTATCTGTAAGAGATGTGCAAACTACTTGGATTTCAATTTTTTGATAATTTTCAGGATTATCCTAAATGTGGGGGCGTGGGGTATGTGAGCTTGCTCACTAAAGTTCTTTAATTGGTCTTGTTATGAATGGATACATAGTAACTTCCAGTTTCGCTTTTGTAACCAAAGTTGTTAACCCTTCCGGTCTCACCGTGAGGCTACTGGTTTCGGCAGCCGGTCTCATGTCTACCGATATGCCTCTGAAAGCTCCAAATATTAAAATTTTGTCTCAAAAATATTTTTCCATTACACTGGAAGTAAATATTGGCTGTTCCAATCACACCATGCGAAGTAAACAAAGGCTGTTCCATTCACTTCCCGCCTAACGAGATTACACGAGAAAACGAATCAGCTGTGTATTGACGACAAAATTGTGTCGTCTCTACGAAAAGGGAAGAGGTACAATTCAAAATTCCAAAATAAATGGATAAAAGAGATGGACTTTTGAGCAAGAGTGATAAATACAGTGTATATACACGCAATGTTTCTGTTGTGTGGCATAACCTTTTCCGTAGTGTACGGAGGATGAAATGACGTTGTTCGCCATAGAGAAACAGAGGGACACAAACGTAGTGCTCGACTTCGGACTCAAAATGCTGAAATTCTGTTTACATTATTCACAGTAACTTCGGTGTTTTGTTATTTTTAGCTGAGCACAATCTACCATTCTCAGTAGCTTGCACTGATGAGACATAAGTTGTCGAAATGCCCATATGTAGATAGTAAATTTACAGTGACTTCGTTATTTAGATATTTAATCATATGCAAAATAATGAAACTTAAGAACTAGATGACTTGACAGAGGAAGTGACAAAATTAGAAATATTGTTAAATGTTAGGTGTGTGTGTTTGTATCTGTGTTCCACTGGTACTACAATGCACAACCTTCTTACAATATGGTTTGCATAATGTTTGGTTTGTACCCTGGTTGACTATCTGGTTTGTACATATATACATATATGGTCAGACCACTAAGGTCTGTGAAGCTGTTTGGTTGGTAGCTTTGCACTGGCCAGGAGCCACTGGTTTGATCTTGCAAGTGTGAAGATCTTGTTTTAAGATACTAAACTATTACAATAACTAAATGATAAACACTGTTCAACTTTCAATATGGTTTAATATACCATATTTAACTATAATATATTTTATAACAATATATAAATACCCCCAGAGCGACAGAAAAATATAACGGGGACCCCCTTTGGACTTGTAGGTTTGATTACTCGACGGACATATACTCCAAGGTCACGGTTTGTTAAGTCTCAGGTCAACAACAATGGGGCGGTTCGGGGTAAGTAGGCCGTGAGATGTAAATAAAGGACGTACTATAAATAAACTCTCTGACGAGGTCACTAGCCCAATATGGTTTGAGCACTGCGGGTGATTGTGCCGCTCTGGTTTGACTACAGACGTGAAATAGGGTTCAATAGCTCCTAGCCCTGGTTTGAGACCGCAGTGTGTGGAAAGTTGAAGCGTCGCGCCTTTTATACTATCTAGCCCACAGCCCACCGTCGGCAAGGAGATGTGGGACTTGGTGGGCTCTAAAACTAAAGTTGATTGGCTCCGCCCACAGTTCAATAGGTCAGCTCAGGTCAAATAGATCAGCTATGATCGATCATGCGCAGTAACCGGAAACTGGGAAAAATGGCGGAAGTTACAAACAAACGTCAAACAGACAAGGGAAAAAGTTGAATGGTGGCTGAAGTAAACCTAACTTAACGGATCCCTAGCAATGATAACAATATATGAGTCCCTAACAAATGAATAGCAAAGGTGAGAATGCATGACATGAGGTTAAATGGGAGAACAAAAGCTGGGAATAGTCAATGTCAGGGAATGGACCCCCCGTGGTCAAACAGTGAGAACGAACTCTGTCCTAACAATCCCTCTAACAAATTCAATTACATACATAATATTTCGCGTTTGTGATATTCATGGTTTAAGCACTGTACATAGTTCATTGTCCATTCACTTGAGAATCATTCACACGCGTCACTACTCGACTTCACAACGAAAACAGTAATCGAACGGCAAGTGCCAACGCGATAATGAAAGTGAAATAAAAGTGGAAATCGAGTAGTTGGGAAAAGAAAAAGAAATGAACATTCATACAATAAATACCCTAACATACCTAAGCCTAACCCCTAACCGTAACAATATCAACATTAATTAAGCAACTGAGTGTAGCTCTTGTACTCGGGCTTGTACTTTGGAGTACTTACATTGTACATGTACCAACAAAGAGGAGCAAGACAATGAAATGTAAATAAATAGAGTTTTACATAAATTGCCAACAACCCATATAATCAAAGTCCCATGGGGACTGGTGGATTAGTGTCTATGATGGCAATGATCAGTATCTAATCTATAGAAATTTATGGACACTGTCCAATAGTGTCCATGTATGATATGAATAATTGCCTGTCTATGTCGTGCATAATTACTCATTTTTACTATGGGTCTAATTATAATGATGATATCAAAACCAAGAAAGGTACAGAAACCATGTTTTGCTCATCAAGAAAATTAACATGCATTTCTGAAAGTCAGCAAGTATTTACTTGTGGCCATCTTCATTTGATCATTCCAGCCAATCAATGGCAATCAAACCATTAGAGACAAATATCCAAAGAATTTTTTTTTTATACCAGAAACCCATTACATATTATGGGTTCCCTGCTGTACACTCAACATAGACTAAACAATGACAGCACCATCTTGATCAAGTACAGTTTGAAATTTAATTCTAAAGAAGAGACCTGAATGAAAGGTTTGTGAATGCTGACAAGACGCAAAATCTGACAAGACATGAGCAGCAATATCCTGCCCTTTATGGAGATAATAATTCGTCCAAGAAACACACAAAGACATGAAAACGATGATCTGTGCCAAGTACTTTGTGCAACAATGCATCTCAATTCACGCTATGATATACATTGTCATGCAATTGAAAAATGACTGTTATGCATTGAAAATACTCAAATGACATTATCTCAATTTTTGTTTGACCAAACTCTGATCAACGGCAATTAACACGCAACACCCCGGACTGAACATTGTTGGACGAACGGCAATCAACAGACCAACACCCCTGCCTGATCCTATTTCGAATTTAGTCAATTCCATCCCCCATCATTGCAAAATATCATCTGTTTCGGAATATGCACCTTGACAACTGTTTCCAGGTAATACTTTGTATTTACCGATGTAGGACTTCTTCAGTATTTTGTTTTGAGTCGGCCATTACATGTATACCGAACGCGGACCTCGGAGAAGACACTATGGCAATCGCAACAAGTATAATGGAACAGCCAACGTGAAACAGCCGTACTTTTCCATTCATTGATAACTAGAAATGTAAACAAACATTACGTCTTCCGTAGATTGTAAATAATGGACTGTTGTTCTCGACGGCTACTGAATTTGTTTTTTTTTTTATTTCCAATGCGTTGTTCTTTTATGATTTATTTTAAAATAGCCACATCGTTTCATTGACGGTTCAGGGAAGTACGTTTACGCCATTCATACAAATGTAAATAAAGGCATCGGTCTTCCATATTCATACATCTACACACAAAATTTTATGAATGGGAAATTCATTCAGTGATTAATTAACGAATTCGGGCACCATTTAAGTGGTGAAAAGTTTGGGCAATCAAATTAATGTTCAATGAAAATAGACTATTGAGTGTCAAGAGTTTTTTATGAGATCAGAAAGATGTGTACGAGGTTTCCTGAAAAGGGTATGATCACTAAAGTTTGATTGCGTGAGGTTGGTCAGCCGGGTCGTAACATAGGATAGAATTCTATCCTTTGGAAAGACACTAATCCAAAAACTGAAAAGATTTCAGATTTTAATTCTTGAAAAAATTAAATGCCAAGATTTCAGCAAAACAGTAATAATTACAGAACTTCTGGAATACCCAGGAACCTTCCTTAACAGCATTCCATGCTTTGATCATTTTTGACACATTTTAGACAAATTTTGTTATATTTTCAGCCAAAGGACGGAGAACCATGAATAAGGGTATTTACAAATGATCCTATATAGATAAAGGAGAACTATTTTAGTCAGCCCCTCAGTAAGACAGATCTACTAAAGGCTCCTGATCACTACCCATCAGTGGAGTACAGATATACACCGAAGGAATTAACTGTAGTGTGGTATATGTATGGTGGGAGAGTCTTTAGTGATGCTCCTAAATCTACATCTATAGGTAGAGTATACTTTCCAGTCATAAAATTTCCTTAACTTTCTTATTAATTTTTGAAAACTTGGTATGGAATGTTGGACATGAAACAAAAATAATTCTGTAAATTAAATGATGGTATGGTATATTCGAGATTGTGTTTTTGTCCCCTGCTGCACCGTGGGACCTTGTAATGGTCAGCGTCTGTGTGTCCGCCTGTCCGTCCATCCCGCCATCTGTATGTCACACTTTTGTGGACGCAACTCCTCAGAAACTGCTGATCGGAATTCATTCAAAATTTACAGGATTGTTAGTCACTATTAGTACTAGATCATATAACATCACAATTTTAATTTGTCAAATTTTGTGGGAGTTGTGGAACTTTGATCATTTCCACATTGTTATACAATGGCAAATCTTGTGGATGCAATTCCTCAGAAACCACTTGGCAGAATTCATTCTAACTTCACAGGATTGTTAGTCACCATTAGTACTAGATCATATTGCATTGCCAATATGATTCGTCAAATTTTGTGGGAGTTATGGGACTTTGTTTTTTTCCAGATTGTTATATAATGGCAAATCTTGAGGACGCAACTCCTCAGAAACCGCTTGTCAGAATTCATTCTAATTTTACAGGATTGATAGTCGCCATATATACTAGATCATATCGCATCACCATTTTGATTTGTCCAATATTGGAGGAGTTACTGGACTTTGAAAATTTAACAATGTTATACAATGACAGATCTTGTGGACACAACTCCTCTGAAACCACTACTCAGATTTCCTTTAAATTTTCCAGAATTCTGGTAAATGTCCTGAAACTCTCAAGAGACTTATTATGGAGGATTCTACTAAGCAACAATACATACCTTTCATTGATGGCCGTTTTCTTTTGAAACATGTTTAGATTTCAGAAATATCTATTACTTAAATTAGAAGGGGAACCCCTGCCCAAATTTTTTTGAAATGGTGGTCTGAAATGGGTCGTAATGGGTAGTGGAGCTTTCTGTTGCCATGGAAACCACACGAGAAAACTGGGGGAAAAAAGTTTTCTGCTAGACATTTTTTTTTTACTATATTAACTTGATTACAAGGGGAACCCCTGCCCAAAAATATTTTTGCAAGGGAGACCTGGAATGTTTGATTTCAGCAATATGTATTACTTAAATTATAATGGGAACCCCTGCCCAATTTTTTTTGGAATGGTGGTCTGAAATGGGTTATAATGGATAGTGGAGGTTTAGGTTACCATGGAAACCTAACAAGAAATCTGAAATTTTAGAAAAAGTATTCAGCTTGATATTTTTTTACCATTTAAGCAATATATATTAAGTAGATTAGAAGGGGAACTCGTTTTTTTTTTAAATAGGGATTCAAAATGTTTGTTTTCAGCATTTATATATACTACCCTAATGATAAGGGGAACCCCTGCCCAAATTTTGCCAAAATTGTTGTCTGAAATGGGTTGTAATTGTTAGTGGAGCTTTTGGTTGCCATGAAAACCAATCCAGAAAACTGAAATTTTACACACAAAAAAAAGTTTGTTTTTTTTTTCGATTTAGGCAAATATGTGTTAACTACATTATAAGGGGAACCCCTTCCCATTTTTTATTTTGAAAGAAGGGCCAAAAATGTTTGATTTCAGCATATGTATTACCTACATTTCAAGGGGAACCTCTGCCCAATTTGTTTTCAATGGTAGTCTGATATGAGTTTTAAGTTTCTTGTGCGACAAGGACATATGGCTATGCGAAGCAATCTTGTTGATATAAATAAATATGAAAAATGGTAGAAAAATCAGTAGATATGATTTAACCCCATTTTTGACTAGCCTGTTATGTATGTCCTGAAGACATAGCAACCATAGAATCTGTTGTCGTCTTTGGGATTGTGGTCATTGTCAATATTTGGTTAACCCAAAATGTTAATCTTTTTATGAACTTCAATAATTTTCTCAATTCCTATTTATATAATTTCAATGAAATTTTGACACAATATTCAGTACGACTTGATTATTGTATCACAAGTTTATTTGTTTTCATATTTTTCTGTATTTTGCCATTAGTTGGACTTAGTTTTTTTATGCCCCGCCCACGAAAATGGAAGGGGCATATAGTGTTACCCTGCTCCGTCCTTTCGTCCGGTTAAGTTTTGCGTTAAGGTACATTTCTCGGAAACTGTAAGGTATAGAACAATTATAGTAGGCCAGTAGGTAGATCCTAGATAGTACTACAGAGTTCACTAGGCAGTTTGACTGTTTGACTTACATTTCATGGTTGAGTGACTCTAATTAAGTTTTACATGTTAAGTCCATTTCTCAACAACTACATGTTATAAGACAATGATGTTTCATTAAATTAATTGCCTTGACCAGTACTACCCAAATCATTGACAATTAGGTGGCTTTGACCTACATTTTACGCTTCAGTGACTTTGGTTAAGTTTTGCGTTAAGGTCCATTTCTCAACTACTACACATTATAAGACAATGATGTTTCATCAAATTAATTGTATTGATGAATACTACACAAATCACTGACAATTAGGTGGCTTTACCCTATATTTTATGCTTCAGTGACTTTGGTTAAGTTTTGCGTTAAGGTCCATTTCTCAACTACTACACATTATAAGACAATGATGTTTCATCAAATTAATTGTCTTGATGAGTACTACACAAAAACTGACAATTAGGTGGCTTTGACCTATATTTTACGCTTCAATGACTTTGGTTAACTTTTGCATTTAAGGCTGTTTCTCAATGACTAAGTATTGTGGCATCATGATATTTTACTGTAACATTCATCTATAGGAGAACTACCTGTTTCATGAAGCATTGGGTATTCATGACCTACATTTTATGCTTGAATGACTTTGTTAAATTTTTGGGTTTAGGTCAACTTCTAAGCAACTACACAATATTCCATCACTGACAGGGTATTTATTTTATGCCCAATTGACTTAGGTTATGTTTTGCTCTAAATTTATTGTCGGGGCATCCGTGTCTTACAGACACAATCTCTAGTTTCTGTCAATTTCTTTTGCATTAGTTGGACTTGGTTTTTTTTTCTTCCAATTTCTTTTGTTTGTGCAGTATCTCAGTACCTACATTCCATAGGCAGATGATGATTGGTAAGTGGTTACATCTTTATAGTAACCAACATCCATACCAGAATTATGTCACCTTGACCTATATTTTCCACATCACTAAATCAGAACAAAACACTATCTCATCTTTTCAGTGTTCTGTCTTGCTTTTAATTATTTTGATTATAATACTTTCAGATAAAGAAACTACATTGTCTTCAAACCAGATAAAAGGTAGGTCATCTGTACTTACTTTCATTTGTATTAGAGATGACGTGGCACTGGGAAAAATTGCTCTAATTTAAAGCTATTAATTGATATTGCAAAATTGCAATTTAAAATAGTAAAAACAACTATTATTTCAAAAGAAAAAACTTGTCAAGATAATATATTTCTATTTGTATATGATTTCCATTTAAGGATTTGTTTTAATTTGTACAATTTTATGATTTTATATATGATTTGTTTCAGAATAATACAACTGGATTTTTTAACTCATGTTACATTATTCACAAATCTTTCAGAATGATGTATTATTTTCTTTGTACATGTATTCTCTTATCCGGACATCCAGGCACTTTACCTGTGGAAAGGTGAAAATGACCACATTTCACTATAAATCTAAGTAACTTCAACTTTGATTTATTCATTCATTTTTCAAGATATTTTAATGAAACTAGGATTATGCATTTGGAACATCAATATAAACATCATATCCGAATTTCAAGATCGTAGGTATTATAACACCGAATATATTGCAATTTAAAATATCGATTTTTTACATAGATCATATAAGAAAACATCGATCGCGTCACCGCCTATGTTTGGGGTTCAAGATTAAAATCGACTGATCTGATTGGTCAATTCAGCTTTGTGATGTCAGGCCGGATAAGAGAATATTTGTGTTTCATGTACAACAATGTAGATGCCTAAATACATTCATAATCTCCAATCTTAAGGTGGTATAGGAGTATAAATACTGTCAGATGAATTTTCTGATATTTTCATAAGTTAAACTTTGTTACTAGAGCATGCAAAAAAAAAAAATGGGGTCACTGGCCATATAAGCATTGAAATCGGCTATTTTGGTTGAAATTTTAATTTACTTTAGTTACATCAGATAGAATTTTTTCAAATTTAGGGATTTATTATCTAATATACTTGCCTTCAATTTGCATGAAAAAATTCTTTGGGTCACCAAACTTATTTTTGAGTAAATTTTGGAAAACTTATTTTTTCCTATCATTTCTGTGCAAATTATCTCCCCTTCATAGATCTGGAGTTTGTGGAAAAGGTTAAATATTCTGCATAGTTATTCAAAAAAGTTGAATATTTGATCAAATTTAATTATTATTAGACATCTAAAATCATTTTGCCAATTCTCCCAAAGTGAATTCCATTTTTTGTCACTTGGCAAAAATGACGCACAGTTTTAAACCCCCTAACTACCTAAAATTTCCACATCTCTTTTAGTAGATAAATACTCATTTTGTGATTGAAAAATAAAAGTGACAACAAAAGTCCGAAGCAATATTAGAGGGAGAGACCAGTAAGGGAAATCTGTAAGGCGTACAACAGTATCTGGAACACACAACCTGACACAGACCATTTTATGCAAGCCGTCATATTCTCGACTTGGAATGGGCATTTTAAAAATAAAATGGTGGGTTAAACCAGGTTTAATGATGCATCAACCTCGCGCTTATATGACGACTAACTATAGCTTCTGTGTGCCCAGATTGTGTTAAATGTCAAAGCCATGATATTGTCCAAACATTGCCTTGTGTCATACAGGTAAAATGTTTTTGTCGTCCGATGTACAAGCCTTGTGTCATCATACAGGTAAAATGTTTTTGTCGTTCGGTGTACAAGTCACACCAAAGTTACCCAAATAGACAAACCTAAATGTATGTTCAGATTTCTGTTTAAATTAGAAATCAGAATAATGTCAACAATTAAGTCACAAGTTGTCAAAAAGTCGTGCAAAATAGACCGATTGATTGGTGTGGGGAAATATTTTAGCTATATCATGGTCAGAAAAGATATTGATATGGAGGAGGGAGGCAAATAGTGCCAAGTAATTATGAAAATTTCTTTTTTTTATGGTAAAATGCATTTTATTTACAGTGATAGTAAACATCAGATAAAAATGGAATACAGGCCAAAAAGTTCTACTGACCGTACATCGGTTAAAGTAAGAGGTGGTTGAGGGAGGGATCATGATGTTGTAATGGAATAACAGCTGACTAAGGTAAATATCTACTGATCATACATCTGTTTAAGTTCAAGGGGGTACAGGGAGAGATCACAATGTTATTATGGAACTACAGCTAATTAAGGTAAATTGATGCTAGAGTTTAAGTTAGAGGAGGTCCTTGAAGGGATCACTGTTTTCAAATGTACTGCATGTATTAATATTTGGAACTTGATGGGATTTCAAAAGCTCATGATGGTGATAGCCAATTGAGGTAAAGTTATTCAATGAGTCCAGGTGGAAAACAGGAAATGAATATTCCTTGTAAAACATATGAAGAATTGTTACTTTTGTAATTTGTTTGTATGTCTTCAGTTAATATGTACACCTATTTTCGCGTCACCAGCTGTAAGCAGAGTCGACACATAGGGATTATAGTTGTCATCATCCTGTGTCATCAGTCAGTTTTATGTCTCAGATCTTTAGATCAGTGGCATATCCTTTTTGCTGTGTCTGTCTGTCTATTACTTTCACCTGGCTTATAACTTTTCATATATTTGCTACCTCCTCTGAAGTTACTGAAGCAAATGGAACCAAACTTTACAGGAATGATGTATTGAAGGTCCTTTACTTAGTTTGCCCAAATTTTTTCGATCCCAAAAAACATGGCCGCCAGCGCAGAACATAGTTTAACATGGAACCTGTATGGGAAAAGCATATATTGACTATCTCCTCTGAAGCTACTGAAGCAAATTGAACCAAACTCTACAGGAATGATGTATGGAAGGTCTTTTATGTAGATTACCAAAATTTTTCCGATTCCCTTAAAAACATGGCTGCCAGCACAGAACATATTCTAGCATGGGACCCTTATGGAAAAGCATATATTTGCTATATCCTCTGAAGCTACTGAAGCAAATTCAACCAATCTTTACAGTAAGGATGTATGGAAGGTATTTGGATCTGAAAAAAAAAAAGATGGCCTCCAGTGCAGAACATTGTTTAACATTGGAGCCAGGAATGAGATTACCATCCTTATAATCATCTCTGAAATGTATAGAAGGTCCTTTGCAAAAACTATTCATTTCAATAGGATCAGACAAAAAACACAGGTGCTAATGAAGAACATAGCTAAACATTTGACCCCATTGGTAAGATAACATCTTTTTAGTCATGTATGGTGTAGAAGCATTTTGCCAGGTGAGCGATACAGGCTCAGTCTCTGAGCCTCTAGTTGAACTTGGTCCTTTATTTCATTACATTCGCTCATCATAGTATTCAATTTTATTACCAGAAACTTTAAACAGTTCGGATCGCACTGACCATGGACAGCTATTCTTAAATTTTTTCATTGCTTTGACATATATTCTCATATAGGTACAAAGTATATGATTGTTTGAAACTCAGGTATAGTTTTCTCCTTTACTGAAGTGTTATGGTTTTTTAGCTCACCTGACCCGAAGGGTCAGTGTGAGCTATTGCCATTGCTTAGCGTCTGTATTCGGTCGTCCATCTGTCCGTCCGTCTGTTAAACTTTTCACATTTTCATCTTGTCCTCTGAAGCCACTGAGGCAAATTCAACCAAACTTTACAGGAATGATGTATGGAAGGTGCTCATTTCGTTCGGATCTGATAAAAATCATAACTTAGGTTTAACATTGGACCCTATGGGAAAATTCACATTTTCTTCTTCTCCTCTGAAACCAATGAAGCAAATGCAACCAAACTTTACAGGAATGATGCACGGAACATAGTTTAACATTGGCCCTATGGGAAATTCACATTTTCATCTTCTTCTCTGAAACCACAGATGCAAATTCAACCAAACTTTACAGGAATGATTTATGGAAGGTCCTTTATGATGATTGCTCATTTTGTTCTGATCAGATAAAAAACATGGCCGCCAGCACGGAACTTAGGTTTAATATTGGACCCTATGGGAAAATTCACATTTTCTTCTTCTCCTCTGAAACCACTAAAGCAAATGTAACCAAACTTTACAGGAATGATGTATTAAAGGTCCTTAACAAAGACTGCTCATTTCATTCCGATCCGATAAAAAACATGGCCGCCAGCACGGAACATAGTTTAACATTGGTCCTATGGGAAATTAACATTTTCATCATCTCCTCTGATACCACGGAAGCAAATTCAACCAAACTTTACAGAATGATTTATGGAAGGTCTTTTATGATGATTGCTTATTTCATTCCAATCAGATAAAAAACATGGCCACCAGCGCAGAACTTAGGTTTAACATTGGACCCTATGGGAAAATTCACATTTTCTTCTTCTCCTCTGAAACTGCTGAAGCAAATTCAACCAAACTTTACAGGAATGATGTACTAAAGGTCCCTAACAAAGACTGCTCATTTTGTTTTGATCCGATAAAAAAACATGGCCGCCAGCACGGAAGATAGTTTAATATTGGCCCTATGGGAAATTCACATTTTGTCAGGTGAGCGATACAGGCTCAGTGTCTGAGCCTCTAGTTTCATTTTATTCTTTGTTCAACTTTGTACATTTAGTTTAGTTTTTTTAGAGCCCGCCATGAAATGTTGGCACCACATAGTAATCGGCCTGTCCGTCCATCTGTCTGTCCATCAGCGTTTCCTATGTTGTACGACAACTCAAGATTGCCTTCACTGATTTTCTTTACTTAAAGTTGAACTTGACCAAAGGAAGTTTCCTTTTGAGTAAAATCAGAAAATGATTTTTGGGAAAAAACTTCGTTTTTATATGAAAAAGTGCATATTTTGAGAATTAGTCCTTTGTCGTAGGATAACATAAGATTGCCTACAGAGATTTAAATGATTTTGATACTAAAAGTTGGACTTGGTCAAAGGAAGCTCCCTTTCGTTTTTGAAGAAAATCTGAAAACAATTTTGAGGTAAAAAACTTAGTTTTTATTTGAAAAAGTCCATATTTTGAGAATTAGCTGTATGTCGTACAATAAATGAAGGTTGCCTTCAGGTATTTATATGATTTTGATACACAAGATTGGTCTTGACCAAAGGAAGCTCTCTTTTGTTTTTGAGGAGAATCATTAAACATTTTGGAGAACAATTTTAGTTTATATATGAAAAAATTCATATTTTGAGAATTAGCTCTGTCGTATGATACTTTGAAATGACCTTCATATATTTATGCCCCCGCGACGAAAAGTCATTGGGCATATTGTTTTACCCTTGTCCATCTGTCCGTCCGTCTGTCCGTTCTTCCGTCCGTCCATCCGTCCTTACGAATGAAAAACACAACTTTTCATGTTTTATAGAAAGTTTGCAAACAAATTCCAAAAAATTGGTCTCGAATGTTATTTCTCGACTATTATGTATTGTAGCATCATGATATTTCACTGCAACACTCATCTAGAAGAGAACTACCCATATCACCAGCAATTGGGTGTCCATGACTGACATTTTACACTTGAACTACTTTGTTAAATTGTATGGTTTAGGTCCATTTATTATCTTCTACACATTACATTACAATGATATTTCATCAAATTATAGTGCTCCATAATTAATATAGAATTTGACCTATATTTTTTTACTTATAGACTTTAGTTGGGATATTTTTGTTAAGGTCCATTACTCAACAAATATTTATCTAGAAATGATCTGTAATATTCATTTAACAATCATCTGGAACAGTGCTTTCTGATTCCATCTCAATTCAATGACAGGGAACTAATTTTTTACCAATTGACCTACTGTATTCGACCTTATTAGCGCCCCTGTTCCAATAAGCGCCCCCTCACCCTTTTTCAAAGTCAAAATGCACAAGCACCCCCTCAAAACTCCCAAACTGCCAAAATTTACTTATGTTTTTTGCCGATGTTTGAGTTTTAAGCGGGTATATTATCGCCGTAATTTTAAGACACAGAATGTTTACACACCTCCCACTACTCCTGAGTAACGATATCTATTTATTTATGCCGAATTCGCGTGATTAATTACTGTTACTTTCTCATTTCACCACGATTTAAACAACCGGAAGTTAAAGACGCATTGTAGAACTCAATAATAATGACGGTAGCGGACATGCATAAATTCCGGTTTTGCCGATTCAATTAAGCGCCCCTGTTTTTTAATTTTCTAAGCGACCTGGGCGCTTATTGGGTCGAATACGGTATGTTATCTTTTGCGACAAATCTATTGGGGGGCATCCTTGTCTTACAGACACATTCTCTTTTTTTTTTTATGACCACAATAAAATTGAGTTTGTATAATGGTATGGCGCTGTCGTCGTTGTCTGTAGACACTTTTGTTTTTGGTCAAGAACTTTAGTTCTAGTTGATCAATCCTTAAATAAAATTTTAACACAATGTTTTTTGGCACAAAAGGAAGGCCTGGAATAGTTTTGGTCATTTTGGCCCCACCTGTTTTAAAAAAAAAGCCAAAAAGGGTTAAATTTGAGGTTTTCACATATGTGGCTGTAGAAGCTTTATTTTATATTGGATTTTGATGGGGTTTCTTTCAGCATGCTCCTTAGGAAATTTCGAATCTGTAGTTTGTCAAGGAATTTCACATCGCATTTACCGTTCATGAGATAAAGGGGGCCCAAAGGGGGGATTTTTTCCAAAAAAAAATTTTTTTTAATTTTTTAGTCAGATTTTAATGCAGATTTTTGCAATGGATTCCTATAAAAAATTAATATGGTGCTGCATCTTCAGATTTTTGATAACTTGTTTCCTTTCTGAGCTATAAGGGTCCAAACGGGACCAAATTTGAAAATATGCAGATTACCTGAAATTTTTATTTCTCATCGGATTTCAATGGGATTATTTTCTTTGGGTTCCTCTCATTGTAAGCTTTCAGTAGTATGTCAACGGATTTGGCCTGGCTCTTATCATTTCAGAGCCAAAAGGGGTCAAAGAGGCCTAAATTGCAATTTTTAAAAATATGTAAAATCTTTATTTTTCATCATATTTAAATGGGATTTTTTTCTTTGGATTCCCTTTATAGTAGGCTTTTAGTAGATTGACAACCAATTTGGTGTTGCTCTTACTGTTTTTGAGCTATATGGGGTTGAAAGGGCCAAACGTGGCCTAAATTGCATTTGTTCTAATAAAATTTTGTTATTTATCAGATTTCAATGGGATTTTGTTCCTGGGATTTCTTTTTTTACCAGATTAATCCGTAAGCTCCCTACTGAGTCCATCAAATTACTATTTTACTGTGTCCACATTCAGTTTTAGGCGCAGAAGAATTCTTCTGCGGCTTATGCCATCGCATAGGACGATCAGAGCCAGAAATCCACTGGGTTAAATAACACCCCATTTATTTCACTCAAAAGTTTAATTGATTTCTTGCATTCACACTCTTGAATGCAAAAAATTAAAACACTCCATTCATATTTTTTGATAATGAATAAAAATTACTGCAATTAAAATGGTATATTATGGTATATTTTACTCCACCATTTGGGATTATATTGGATGATAATGCTATTGAGCCGCGGAGGCACAAACTGATAAACGGGGATAAATAATAAAATAGTTCTGCCTATATCACGTGTAGAAAGCGTGGGTCAGTCATTGTTTTGTACAGGTCAATAGTCGTGTGTAACATATCAAATTCAGCAACCAGGAATATAATTCTAATTTATACATAAGTCACCTCAATTGTTGTGTACAGATCACTTCAGAGTTAATCGCCCGTGTGTAACGGATCAAATTTCAGCATCATGCACGGAACATATTATCGATATACTTTCTTGCATGATTAGATCAGCTGTGGATGATTGGATTCCGACACAGTAAATAGAATTAGCTGGGCTAGCATGCAGTACATTAAAATGGTATTGCTGTTGAAACACAAGACGGTGAATATTATCCTGTAATTACTTTTAAAAAGGTTGAATAACTAAATACCGAAATTACAGTGAATTTAGGTTCTGCATATGATTATATTAAAATAGTTTCTTTTTATATTTCTGTGAAAATTATAGAACGTTTTTTTTATTTTGATCTTTTATCAAATGAAATTTAACAATTATGTAAAATAGCAAATTGGCGTAAAGTTAAATGCCATATAAACAATATTTGATTTTACTACAACTGAACCATTTTACGCTTGGTGATGAGTCCAGTTTGATGGAAAAATAATCTATATATTATATAATGCAATGTAAGTGAACCTTTTTGCACGGGAATGTGTGTCACTGCATGATATATGTACATGTATGTGTACATGACATTAAATCTTTAGCAAGATATTCAACTTCAAAATTACGTTACCGTCATAGGTTTCCTGCACAATTAGCATATATGCATGTAAACAAAACAAAATTATGTATATATGTTGACTTCACTCTCCTCAGTGATTTACAGTGACTTTAGAATGGACAGCAAAGTGCATAAGGGCTGTTCCAGAAAAGTTGGTCTGCATGGGACCCTTTGAAGGCACTTCATATAAATTTCTGTGGGTGGTTGTGTTTTCTTCATCCTTTTGTATTGTACATATGGGAAAGAATTCTATTTGTGGTGGGGGTCAATAAAAAGTGCCTTCAAACCCCTCATGTCAATTTTTCTGGAAAAGCCCTAATACAGGAAGATGATAAATTTTTTTTTTTTTTAGAAATTCAGTGGTCTTGTTTTCCATGGATTTCGGATCTAAATTTCTTATTCAGGTAAAAAAAAAATCCTTTCTTTATTTTTACAGTGAAAAGCAAACATGTTCCTCTTCTTTAATAATATTTTGGTGACATTGTTTACAAAAATGCTGTTCTTTTGTTTATTGTATGTACTTAATTCAATTTATAAAATATATGATCAATTATACTGTTTTTCAAAATTTGAATATATATATAAATCAGTACTTCCGATCAGTGCTTACCCGTAACTTTGGTATTTTGTTGTTAATTGATGTTTTTAATTTTTGATTGACAAGGCATTTCAATAACGAGCAATATGCATTTACACATAAATTATTTTTGGTCGCAGTGTTTTCGATACTAAAACATCTACAACTGAGAATTTAGTCAGTTTGACTTGCATTTTCCAGATACCAGATAAGAAGACCAAATTTTGGATTACTCATGTATCAAGCTGATTAATACAGCTTCAGATGAAGATTATTTCTAACTTGGGTTTAGAGACTTATGTAATGATCTGAGATAAAACAACGGCAGTAGAATACCGAAGGAACAAAGGGATGAAATTCACAAAAATCGAAGTCCAAAGACATGGCAAAAACGAGAACACAGAAAACAATGACGCTAAACACAAAAACAATGACGCTAAACAGACACAAAGATAAGATGTGTTAATTCGTCTACAAAAATTTGGAGAACTTTTTCCATAGATATCTGGCATACCTATGTCTATAAAACTGAGTTTGTTGTGTTAAAGGCTAGCAACTGTCGATTATAATATTCTTGTCCGTAGAAAATGCACGCACCAAAAATGTTGTATAAATAATAAGTCATTAGAGGAAGCTTAAACCAAATAAAATAAACTCGCTTCATAATTGTTCTGGTAATACTTCCTTGAATGCAAACAGCTATCTAATTAAATCTCCAAAATATGTCAGAACAAGGCTGACATATACGACTAACTGGAATCAAAATTACAAATATGTTTGATCAAAAACAATATTCACATTTATCTTGTTATTTCGAAGTCACCAAAAAACAGTACACTTACATGCTAACCCATGCTAACATATTCTGCGACTAAACAGTACTTCAGTACTTTGATAAATAAAACTTGTTTTTATATCAGTGGTCAACATGCTGGGGATGTATCATGCTGTGCTCGGCATAGCCCTTTATTATAGTTCTTAATTTTTTTTGGGGGGTCTCACCCATGACCAAATGCCCGAAAGAGATACATGCACATAAAAATTTTGCAGCATCATAAATATAGTACAGTGTGTGTTTTCCAACTGTAGTTGGCCCTTATTTTACTGTTTTACCGTTGTTCATCTGTCATTCTGTCCATCAGTCTGTCTGTCTGAACGTCCGTCACACATATATTTTTCGCATTTTTAGCTCACCTGGCTATAGCCAGGGTGAGCCTTTGCCATCACTTTTCATCTGTCGTCTGTCCGCCGTCCGTCCGCCGTCAGTCCGTCCGTTGTCCGTCTGGCGTAAACTTTTCATTCAAAGATCTTCTTCTCTGAAACTACTGGGCCAATTGAAACCAAACTTGGCCACAATAGTCCTTAGATGGTCCCCTGCAAAAAAGTTGTTTTTCAGATCCGTGCTATATCCAAGATGACCGCCAGTAGGGATCATAGTTTTAACATCGGACCCTACGGGAAAATACTTTCAAAGATCTTCTCCTCTGAAACTACATGGCCAATTGAAACCAAACTTGGCCACAATAATCCTTAGATGGTCCCCTGGAAAAAGTTGTTTTTCAGATCTGCGCTATATCCAAGATGGCCGCTAGCGGGATCATAATTTTAACATTGGACCCTATGGGAAAATACTTTCAAAGATCTCCTCTGAAACTACTGTGCCAATTGAAACCTTACTTAACCACAATAGTCCTTAGATGGTCCCCTGCAAAAAAGTTGTTTTTCAGATCTGCGCTATATCCAAGATGGCCGCCAGCAGGGATCATAGCTTTAACATTGGACCCTATAGGAAAATACTTTCAAAGATCTTCTCCTCTGAAACTACATGGCCAATTGAAACCAAACTTTGCCACAATAGTCCTTAGATGGTCCCTTTGAAAAAGTTGTTTTTCAGATCCGCACTTAATTCAAGATGGCCGCCAGTGGCGATAATAGTTTTAACATTGGACCCTATGCCATGGGAAAAGGCATTCAAAGATCTTCTCCTCTGAAACTACTGTGCCAATTGAAACCGAACTTAGCCACAATAGTCCTTAGATGGTCCCCTGCAAAAAAGATGTTTATCAGATCTGTTTTATATCCAAGATGGATGCCAGCGGGGATCATAGTTTTAACATTGGACCCTATAGGAAAATACTTTCAAAGATCTTCTCCTCTGAAACTACATGGCCAATTGAAACCAAACTTTGCCACAATAGTCCTTAGATGGTCACCTTAAAAAAAGTTGTTTTTCAGATCCGCACTATATCCAAGATGGCTGCCAGTGGGGATCATAGTTTTAACATTGGACCCTATGGGAAAAGGCATTCAAAGATCTTCTCTTCTGAAACTGCATGGCCAATTGAAACCAAACATGGCCACAATAGTCCCCAGATGGTCACCTGCAAAAAGTTGTTTTTCAGATCCACGCTATATCCAAGATGACCGCCAGCAGGGATCATAGTTTTAACATTAGAACTGCACCCCATCCAAAATAGCTGCCAGTCTTGAATATAGTTTAACTTAAGATAATATAACATCATTGTCTATAAACAAATTTAAAAATGATGCCCTTAAGACATTGGGATTATTTTAACTGCATATGTCAGCCATGGCCCGGGTGAGCGATACAGGCTCTTGAGAGCTTCTTGTTACTTTTCATTTCTTAAATTGGACTTTTTCTTCACTTTTTTCTCAAGAACTGCACATGACAACCACTTGATGTATAGCATGGAGCTTCAGTATGAGGTACTATAGGGTATGCCTGTGTAATCCTGTAAACCAACTTATTGCATTTGTGGCTTTCTGTCCATACTTCACACATTATTTTCATCTCATTTTTTCTCAGCACAACTGCTGAGTGAGTGAGTCAGTGCTTGTATTTTGTCTGCTCTTGTATTGTGTCCATATGCATTCTGTCCACACACACTTAAATTTGAACTTACCATATTGATCCAAAGTTCAATGAGTGGGGGGTATAACTGGCTGCCATTTGGCGACAGCTCTTGTTTTTCCAGTGATTGAAAAAGATGTCATGAGATTACTACTGATTTTCACTTCTGTCTCCCTTTGAGCTATATACTTTACTTATGTGTTTATTTAGTATAGGATACAGTTTTCATCAGAAAACAGATTAACAACAGCAGTTCCAGCAACAACAGAGTTTAATGTTAATCCAATGTTTACAACAGATGTGTATGTTACCTGGTATGTTACAAAATATACAGCGACAATTGTCCAAATTTACTGATCCATCATATTACAGTACAGAGATACAATCATTTCAGTCTTTACCTACAGACAATCACAATTTATCAACTAACTAAGAATAGTGACTTTTTAGTGTTCAGCCTTAGTTCACCCTGCTGTCTATAGCAGAAGGAGCAACAATAACCCTCCACAAATGAGCTCTGAAAATTTATTAAGACCTTGTGATCATGGAAAGAAAACATCAAGTAGTAGGAGAAAAAAATGAACAATTTTTATCAGCAGAGAAAAATCTATCCGAACAAACGTTGAAGATGAATCAGAATCTCCTCAATGAAGTTTGTTGGCAATAAGAAACAGAAAGAAGTAAGTTTGTATAAATGATAAATGTGCATATACAGTGGAACTTTGATGACTAGAACTGCAATAACTCAAACACCATGGATGTCTCAAACCCTGTGTTCGATTGTGAACACAGTTCGACATCGAAAGCTTGACCACCCATCTAGCTCAACCTATTTTCATCAGTCCCCTAGGTGTTCAAGCCATCGAAGTTCAACTGTACATATAAATAGTGTTCAGTTAGGGCTATTCCATTAAAATGGATGTGGGTAGGTAGGAAGGGACTTTCAAAATACCCCCACAACAAACAACCTTTTTGTAGAAAACTGAACATACAAATAGTGGCCACATGGTGAGAATGACCCAGGACCAATGACCAAAAATAAAACCTCACTTCCTACCCCCACATCCATTTTAATGGAATAGCCTTAAGTCTGTCAGTCATTTGTCAGTTGTGTGATATTTTTTATATAGAGCTCACATGCACTCGTCTTACCTTGGCAAATTTCCAATAAGAACTGTTTACTTTTATGAATCAACGGTAGTATCCATGATGAAACATCACAAAATCTATGATGTCACAGTTGAAAGTATGTTTAAAGGGGAGGGGACTTTGCTTCTCCAGTAAGGTTTCCAGACATTAACGGAAGAAATAGCTACTTAGATGTGATCAAAATCAAAGATTGGTATATTTTCACCCATGCAAGAAATTCTTCCTCTTGTTCTCTGGTTTTGCTGCCCTTCACTGAAGAAAAGACAGAATTTCTCACATTCATGAATGATATACCATTCTTTGTCTTCTCTTATTTAAGAAAATATTAATCTTCTCCTCCAAAAATACTCGACCAATTAGAACAATACTGCGTCACAATGGTCCATAGTTGGTTCCCTTTGAAAATATGTCCAGCATGTCCCCATGGCATCCAATATGAATGCCAGAAGGGAACATACTTTATAGCAATTTTCTTATTACTGAATGCAGTTTCAATTTGGATTTTTGGTAGCTCTCCAGGTAATACAATAGGTTTTTCAAAAAGGGTAGAAAGGTCACCAAATGCCCATTCATACATGTAGTTGGGTGTGTGCCAATTTACCTGATGTTGATTTCACCCACAGAGATAAAGTACATTTGAACTATTATTATGTATTGGAACAAACAAAGAGAAGGGATGAACTTTTATATAGACTAAATTTAAAGAGTAAGGGTACAACTGTGTGATTTCCAACCTTATTACATGAAAAAATGCGTTTTTATTCTTGATTGCCTTTTTAATAGTAAAAACAAGTTTAGGTGGACTTGACACGTTTCCTGTTGAAATTGACACCAGGTAAACTGGCCCATATCCAGGACATTTACAATGAATGGGCATACATGTGATAAGGTCAGGATGCCAATGCAGGAGATCTCCCTCCAAAAACCAGGAGATTGAGGGGTCAATGAGGGAGATTTTTTTTCAGGTCGGTTTTAGCGGACAATTTTTACTCTTCGATGGTTGTTAATGTGTTATATGAGTACATAAAATGAAACAGATCAAACATGAAACATATTTTTATGATTCATTGGGCCGATTAGTCAACTGCTTATCATATACAATTCTAGTTCTCAATGGAGGGAGGATTTATAACTTCAATCCCATTCTCCCTTCCCATTAGTTTGGAAGGGAATTAACTTTTTATCATGCTTTACCAACCTTCAAGCATGGGTAGCTTAATTTTGCTCTCAGAGATTATTACTTAATTCTAATATTATTTTATTGAGTATACTAATATTTTTAAATTTGCAAATAATTAAACAATATATCGTAAAATCCAATTAAAATTTTTAAAACTGATGTAACTTTTCATTTCTGACGAATTGATAGATGATTTTAATTAAAGGTACAACATGTAAGTTTTTTAAACCCCCCGCTTGAAAAGTGGTGGGTATATAGTGATGGGGGTGTCCGTCCGTCTTTCTGTCCGTCCTTCCGTCCGTCTTTCCGTCCGTCCATTACACATGGGGGTACCCATCTCTTATCCGCTACTCCTCCTGAACCACAGAATAGATTTTCATGAAACTTTAACACAGTCTTTGTGACATAATGTAGATGTGCACCTCCTATTTCAGAATTTGATTTGATTGATTTTTGGGGTTTCCCATAGCCAATCATGGACTTTGCCATTACATTACATGTACACATGGGGGTACCCATCTCTTATCCGCTACTCCTCCTGAACCACTGAATAGATTTTCATGAAACTTTAACACAGTCTTTGTGACATAATGTTGATATGCACCTCCTATTTCAGAATTTGATTTGATTGATTTTTGGGGTCTCCCATAGCCAAACATGGACTTTACCATTACATTACATGTACACATGGGGGTACCAATCTCTTATCCGCTACTCCTCCTGAACCACTGAATAGATTTTCATGAAACTTTAACACAGTCTTTGTGACATAATGTAGATGTGCACCTCCTATTTCAGAATTTGATTTGATTGATTTGTGGGGTTTCCCATAGCCAAACATGGACTTTGCCATTACATTACATGTACACATGGGGGTATCCATCTCTTATCCGCTACTCCTCCTGAACCACTTCTTAGAATTTCATGAAACTTTAACACAGTCTTTGTGACATAATGTAAATGTGCACCTCCTATTTCAGAATTTGATTTGATTGATTTTTGGGGTTTCCCATAGCCAAACATGGACTTTGCCATTACATTACATGTACACATGGGGGTACCCATCTCTTATACGCTACTCCTCCTGAACTACTGAATAGATTTTCATGAAACTTTAACACAGTCTTTGTGACATAATGTAGATGTGCACCTCCTATTTCAGAATTTGATTTGATTAGTTTTTGTGGTCTCCCATAGCCAAACATGGACTTTACCATTGCATTACATGTACACATGGGGGTACTAATCCCTTATCCGCTACTCCTCCTGAACCACTGAATAGATTTTCATGAAACTTTAACACAGTCTTTGTGACATAATGTAGATGTGCACCTCCTATTTCAGAATTTGATTTAATTGATTTTTTGGGTTTCCCATATCCAAACATGGACTTTGCCATTACATTACATGTACACATGGGGGTCTCCATCTCTTATCCGCTACTCCTTCTGAACCACTTCTTAGAATTTCATGAAACTTTAACACAGTCTTTGTGACATAATGTAGATGTGCACCTCCTATTTCAGAATTTGATTTGGTTGATTTTTGGGGTTTCCCATAGCCAAACATGGACTTAACCATTACATTACATGTACACATGGGGGTAACCATCTCTTATCCCCTACTCCTCCTGAACCACTTCTTAGATTTTCATGAAACTTTAACACAGTATTTGTGACATAATGTAGATGTACACCTCCTATTTCAGAATTTGTTTTGATTGATTTTTGGGGTTTCCCATTGTCAAACATGGACTTTGCAATTATATTACATGTACACATGGGGGTACCCATCTCTTATCTGCTACATCTCCTGAACCACTGAACAGATTTTCATGAAACTTTAACACAGTCTTTGTAACAGAATATGGATGTGCTCCTCCTATTTCAGAATTTGATTTAATTGATTTTTGGGGTTTCCAATGGGAAAACATGGCATTTGACAGTACATTACAAGTGGATACCCATCTCTTATCCACTACTCCTCTTGAACTACTGAATAGTTTTTCATGAAACTTTGACATGGTCTTTGTGACTTAATGTAGAGTTGCATCTTTTAATTTAGAATTTGACTGGGCTTTCACATGTCACTTTGACTTCTGTAAACATGGTGACTTGTAAAACAACTTGACGATAATTAAATCATGGCCATGTTGCTGGAGGCTATAAATGACACCTGTGATTATTTTAAACAACAAAATTAATTAACTTTAATTTCAATGAGAAATCAACCAAGCGCAACTGATTGACAGGCATTATAAGGTACAAAAGGTGTGTTCCCATTTCGCCTTAGTTGTGAATTTCAGGTAAAAAAGGTAAAAAAGTACTAAGGCGAAATGGGAATTTACAATTTGTGAATTGTAAAACCATAATTATTAATTATGGCATGTTTTGATAACTGAATAAACATCATTAAGAATACATGTATTTTTCCTTTAACTTTTTGTATATTTTCAAAGATTTTGTTACATTTATTTGCATATTTCGTGCATCAAATCTAAAATATTTTTATTTTGAAAGTATATTTATTCCCCAAATATGATTTAAATTAAAATTATAACAAAATTAAAGTCAATTTTAAAAAAAAGTGTAGTTTTTTAAATGATTTTTGTTTTTAAACAAGAAAATTTACTATAATTTAAAATCAATTGTAAATATTCTAAAAATTGATAATAATTCCATTTCAAAAATTTTAGAATATCATTAGAATAATGAAGAGTGTGGAATACAGATCTAGAGACTACAAAGACATACTCGATGTTAACCTACTAGTTCGTCGTGCAGCAGCTCTACCTCTATTACCACCCGATTAGGTTAAAGACTACTGGCTACACACACTCGACAAATCATCCAAACGAGATGACTGTGCCAAATTCACCGACTACGTTTACAGAGACATGGATAGAAGGACGATTCCCACTACCAACTTGGAACCACCACCAGACTGATGGACCCAGAACCAACAACAACCTAGAAAGCTGGCACAACAAACCGAAGAAGAGAGTAAAGAGACCACACCCTAATATCTACAAGATCATCCAGATATTCCAGAAGGAGCAAGCAGCAAACGAGGTAAGATGGTACAGTATGCAGCAGGTGGGGAAAAAAGATTACCAGAGAAGAAGTACCGTGACATAGAAGAACCACAGGAGAGAAGAACTTTGTACAGTATGGTGACGGCAGCATCATATATCCTGAAGCAAATATAGTGACAAATAGAAGAAATAGTGAAATGAACTTTGTGCTTATCCTCGTATTGTGGTATTGTTTTTATTTTAATTATTCATTATTTACTACTATTGTCCTGATTAAAGAACTATTATTGTGCTAATAAATAAGCTTATTAAAGAACTTTTATTATTCTTCATAAAGAACTATTATTGTGCTAATAAATGTGCTTATTTGTGCTTCATAAATGTGCTTGTAAAAGAAATACATGTGCTCATATTAAAGAACTATTGTGCTTGCATATTTCATTGTTTTGTTTATAAAATATTTTGTATGCCTCTTTATATGTATAAAATTATGATTATGAATGAATAATAATGTATTCTTCTGTTGGAATTTTGTTATGTTACATATCATATAAAGTTATGTCAATAAAGCATAGATATTGTAATTTGAGTTACTTTGTGCCCATTTGAACTGAAAAATACACAACTTAAAAGAGAACAAGCCATTACACATAAAATTTACATTAATTTCAATTTTAATTAAACAACTTAAATCTTTAATGTTTTTTTTTGTTGTATAAACACCAGTTTTTCTTGATTAGATGCTTACATAAGTTCCCATTTTGCCTTAGCTGACACAAATATGCACTAAGGCGAAATGGGAATATTTTTTTATATAAAATTTCACAGCTAAGGCGAAATGGGAACAAGCCGGTACAAAACAGTTTACTTTTCACCCTATTTTTAACAAACAAAAACGGGAGTTTTATAGCCAAATCCGTGATGACAAATTTTAGGCCTTAAAAACGGGAGACTCCCGCAGGATCCGGGAGCTATCACATGTATGAATGGGTATGTGACCTTTCTACCTTGAAGGTCAAACTTCTATTGAGAAACCTATTTTAACTACCTGTAGAGCTACCAAATTTTCTATTGTGAGTGCATTCAGTAATTGGAAAATTGCTGTAAGTTATACTTAAGTTTAGAATTAAAAGAAGCTCAGATATCAAACCCGGATAAAAGTAGAGCTTGTATGAGCCTGAAATAGTGTTTCCATTGTGTATGTACAATCTTAACTAATTCTTATATTCAATAGGAAAGGAATCTTTCAAATTAAACAGAATTAAGATGAGTTTTAACTATTGAATGAAAAACTTCAGGTAATAGACCTGATACAATATTTGTTTTATACATTTAAGTGTAAACTAGTATCTAAGTTTCAAAATAGATGAACTCAACTGAGATGAGGCTTAGTCTGTTGCTTTAGTGTCTTAAAAATAATGTTTGTTTACCCCCGCGATCAGGTTTAAAAATTTTTATATAATAATTTTTTGCAAAAATATGTATTTTTCATTTATTATATTTGATGACATATACTAAATAGTTGATAAATTTTTGAACAAAAAATGGGGGGAACAATTTTTGTTCCCAAACTGCATTAAAACTAAGTACTGAAGTTACTGTAAATTGATTTTCTGCAAATGCGCTTTTCGACAACTTATGCCTCTTCAGTGCAGATAAAATCTAAATGTTCGGAAGACCAGAAACTCAAAGATGTTCAAAAACTCAAAGAGAACAAATAACCAATATGATCTAAATTTACGAAAATTTGGATATTGCAAGGTTCCAAAAAGAATCGACTTTTGGGTCAGCACCGAAGTACTGACTACTGGGCTGGTGAATACCCTCGGGGACTTACAGTCCACCAGCAGAGGCACCAGTGGTAATAAATAACCAAGTACCGATGTTAATTTGAATTTATTTTTTGCATATGTGCATTTCAACAACTTATGTCTCTTCAGTGCAAATTAAATCTAAATGTAAATGAGACTTAATACAAGTATTGTGAGGACAATGTATTGATGTGAGCACCCTGAAAATGGAAAAGAACACAGGGATATATTTCTGCGGACCATTAGCTAAAAGATGTTGAAAAAACTGATAGAGAACAAGTAATCAGTATGACCTAAATGTAAAGCCAAAATCAGCTAAGGACAGAGCTTTGCATTGGGGAGATACTCCTTTGTTTTCAACAAAATTTACAAAAATTTGGATATTGCATGGTAAGAAAGTGAACTTTCATTTCAGGGTTCTTTGAACATTTTGAAGTATGTGGGTCAGTCCAGAAATCTGTCAAAGAGGTACTGTCAGATAATAAACTTTATACAAATTAGCAATTAAATAATACAACAACCACAAGACAAACAAAAACACAAAATAACATATATATACTCTTCGCAAACTTTCCTCTATCTCACAGACATAGTGAAAATACACCAAAACTAAATACACATTAATAAAAGCTAAAATAAAAATAAATAATAAGTCCATTATCGACCATCACAGTCACTGTCAAAGAATCACAATTAATAGTTTTCCCAATTAAATGTTCTACTTATATAAATTTCACACAGACAAACATCAAAGCTAGGTTCACATGCAGTTGAGACTACTTATAAAAACTACATACTGTCCCCAAATTAATGATAAAAAACATTAGAGATGCAAAAATATTGAAAGGATAATTGCTTCAAAAGCAAAACATCTGAAAATGGCACCAGTTATACAATATTTTGGAATAAGGAGAAATTTTTAGAAGGAGGATTTATAGAATTATATAAATGTATAATTTAATGCAATCATTTTGTTCACTTAGTGAGGTTTGATTTTGTATTTTCAGGCAGTGCTGCAAGTAGCAAGAAACCTCTCTACACATTCAGGTGAGTTTACAATTACAGTAATGATTTAGTTAATTTTCCTTATATTATAAGTGAATTATTTGAGGTTAACCTATTTGGAGGAATCTGTTTGTAGACTTTATGTGCCAAGTCTGTGCTTTTAGCCACTAGCCCTACACCCGAGCCTAGTAAAATCAGTCTTGAGCTAGTAAAAATTTGAAGGGCTAGTTAAAATTGTACTTATTAGGGCCCTGCATTCAGATATCGATGCAGGTGAAACTATAGTTTTCACTTTGTCTGTCTGTCTGTCTGTCCGTCTGTCCATCAACAATTTTTTTTTTTTTTATAATTCTTTATTTTTATTTCCTTTTTGCACATTTCATATAAATATAAAGAAGCAAAAGAAAAAATACAAAACAAAACAAAAAAGAAGAAATAGAAAAATAATAATAATTATAATGACATAATAGAGTTAGAGTTATTCCAGATTGTAAAAAAGAAGCATTTAGCAGGTGGTACAAGACAAATCATAAAATAAAATGAAATACCAAATATATGCTATTAATTCACAGGTATGTTTTTTTTTTAGATATTTACAAGTATTTTGATTTCTGTTTTATTGACCTCCAGCCATTTTGACATTTTGTGAAGAGAATAAATCAACAAATAGCAATAATGTATAACCGAGCAAACTGTGATATAAGGGGAGACGAATAAAAAATAATAGGAACAAGAATTATAATTATACATGTGCTAATATATAATATTAAAATTTACAATAATGGCTTGGTGCATTCAATAATGTCCTCACCCCTACCTGAATGCACACCAAGCTCTTAATTATAAGGACATACACATTATATTTAGTTTATCTCCCCTTAAACAAGTATTTGTTTGACACATTCCCATTTTTTTAATCTTTTTTCCCCAACTGCAGGTGAGTTGAAAAAAACAAAAGACATTTTTTCAACATTATAAACATTCTTTAACATATTTAAAGCACCCATTATCATAGGTTGAGAATAGTTCATTTTACATGTGTATATATATAAAGTATTTTAATACAATAAAGATGCAAATCTCTGACTTAGTACATAGAGAAGAACCAATCAAAACATTCTGTGCAGACAAAGGAAGACGGAAATGACACATGTTCATAAAAAATTGGTTGATCTCAAACCATGAACTTTTTAGTTCGCCTCAACGAAGTTGAGGGGGACTATTGGTGTACCCCCGGCGTCCTCGTCCGCGTCTACGTCTACGTCCATGTCCGCATTTGGGCATATATCTCTGCAACTATAAAGGGTAGGGTCATCAAACTTTGTGTGCAGATGCATCTTGGGCTAGGGTAAAACCGGGGATGTTCGGACACTTTAAGTTTGAAGCAATGTTGCTCTCAGTGTAATCTGTCAAATGTGTTGCTTCGTTCTTTCATGGATTTTGTGTGGCTGTTATAGTTATTTCTGACCAACCACAAACGGTTTCACATAAGATAAATCCATTTTGTAACACCAATTTGCACAAACGAACCATGCGGGGATATTCGGACACTGTCGGGTACCTTCGGACACTCTATCTGCTATATTCGGACACTTACAAAATTTACCGTTTGGCCTTCGTCGCAATGATTGAAATATATACAATACTCTGTGGAATAAAATGATGTTGTAAATAAGCCGCCCTGTTTCTTCATGTAGTATATGTGTATCTGTATATTAAATATTTGTCCCGTCAAAGTTGGTCATCTTGTGACTTATATACAGAGCAGAGGCATTTAAATACATCAAGGACTTGTAAGTCCTTGAATACATGTATTAATATCTCTGCATGGAGTCATACATCGAGTTAAACAAAACACTTAATCTGATTTCAGCAGACAGCCATTTGGACGAAATATGTCTCTTCCGTGCAGTCCCGGATCAAATCAAAACATTTAGAAGTTAAAATACCGGAAGATGTATATACAGATGGAGAACAAATTAAAATACACCGAACAACGAATACCAAAGCAAAGAGGAGAAAATGGGAAATTTTCAAATAAAAAATCCAAAAACACGGCAACTCATATCCAATGCAAATTTAGACAGCATCACAAACTTGAGACAAAATTAATTAAAACTTGAAGTGTGTTTTTGACACAAAAACGAATGTCTCCCCCAGTATGTAATGTTCTTTCGGTGATAAAACGGAAGTAAGTTCATGTTGCCACCAGGTAGACAATATGCACAACTTAACATGATGGTCAAGAATCCTGTGAAGTTTGGTTAAAATCCGATGAAAGATGTAGGAGAATTGGCGTCCACAAACTTTGTGACGGACGGACTGGCGGACGGACGGACTGACGGACAGACGACAGACGGAAAAGACAAAAACAATGTGTCTCCCCCTTCAGAGGGGGGGG
>MJUU01047483.1:56843-82324 GCA_002080025.1 Modiolus philippinarum | reverse complement strand
GCCAAGAAACCACATACTGAAATTTGAAGATGATCCGTCCACTAGAAACAAAGTTATGCTGGCCACAGACGCCGACGACTGCGCCATACCATAATACGACCGCAAAATTTTTGCGGTCGTATAAAAAGGGGTGTATATGACAGCCTACGTTTTAGTCAGCACATGTTATTCTACGATCGCCTTTGAAGCTGCACCTTTCTCACATTCAAAAGAATTTATGAAGAACTATTAATTACTTTGTAGCTTTGTCAGCAACGTAAGGCCACACACTGGAGTCCATTCTCTGTTTAGTGGTGGTGTCTTTTCCAATGCAATCCTGGACACATTTACCCCAAGCCTGATTGGTCATCTTGTTTGGGTCCTTTGGTTTTGATACTGCGTTCCATTTTTTGAACTGAGCAATCAATTCATCAACGTCACCTCCGGATGCCATTGTGATTTATCTGAAATAAGAAAAAGAAAAACAAAAAGGTTTTTAGAGGATTAACCTTTTGTGCTTGCAATACGGTAATTGGTAGGGGCGTATCCAGGACCTGAAATAAAGGTGATGAAATTGAAAAGAAAAAACAAATGGCAAACTGAGCGAGTGTGGCCAAAACCCCGATATCTCTCTTAATATTTGTTTCCAGTGTTAGGTCGGGGAACACCCTCGTCTCCATGTCCTCTAAATCCGCGCCTGTTTGCTGGCAACATGTGATAGCTGTTCTGTTAAATTGTTGAGCAGAAACACATGATCCTGTATATAGTAAAAACAGTAGTTTTGGTTGCATAACGTTAACTACACAGGGAAGTTGCCAGAAAAGAACTATAGACTTTCTTTCAATAGTGCGAGTGCGAGTGTCACGGTGTTACGGCTTTCCAGGTAGTTAATTCAAGATTTTCCAATACAGTGAGCAATATTTTAGCTATACAAGAAAGAGGACAATTTAATAAATTCAAAAAAAAATATAAGTTAGAGAAGAAAGAAACAAAGGTATATTGGACAACCGGGACAACGAGTTTTGATTGCCACTGGAAAAGGGGAGAAATTGGCAGGGGCAGGAAATTAAGCCTTCTATACGAGTCGCAGTACTCGTCCCAGTGACTATACTCTCTTTAGACAATATAGAGAGGGTCTTAAAACTACGAGAAAAGAAAAAAATAACAAGTGTTGGTTAAAATCATTTGGAAGCGCAGAATAAAATTCAACTTCATGTATATACGAGGATCCTTTTGTAATTGTAAACTTCCGATGTAGTGTACGTTTTGGTTCAATCTCATTAAAATGAAATACCAACCAATTAAGTTTATGGTTTTCATTTCAAAATGATTTGTTTGCTCTCACACAAATGTTAATTACGGATGTTACTACATATATACACAGTGTTATGTATTCCAGTTTCCCTATTCTTATTGTAAAAAAAAATTAAAATTTAATAATATATGGCGTAATAACTGTTAAAAATTACCCCTCTTCAACGCCACTTGCCAACAGGACCATGCCTAATCATTGCATCTTGCCTGATTTTATACCACTAGGGTCGAAGTGCGAGGCAAAAATGTCCTTATTTATGTCAATGGCATTTAATTTCTATAGATGTGACTCGATTAAATGCCTTATTTTCGTCAATGTGTACCTTATTGCAGTAAATTTGTTATTGACTTAAATCAGCCACTTAATCAGGTGGAATCTATATAAATTCATTGTTATAAACTAAGGACTTCTCAGGTGGCATCTATGGAAATTCATTGTTATAAACTAAGGACTTCTCATTATACGTCCTTGCTTTTACATTAATAAGGAAATTCTCGTGTCGCAAATCGGCCCCAATGTGTACCCTTTATTCGATATTAACGTAATATAAGGCTTTTTATTGTCCCCCATATACTAGTACTTAGTTTTAATCTATCTTCATCAAATAGGAAAGGCTGCCTCAGTGAAGCCGCCTGAATAAGAAACTTGCATATTTCGTTTTTTTTCCGTCTTCTTTCTTCATATATATTTGTATGTTACTTATTTCATTTGATTTGAATAAAAAATCGTTTATATATTCCTAATATGAGCTTTATATAGTAATGCTCTCTGTAATGAAATGGATTTTCGTCTGGTCTATAAGACAATCTGTTTCAATTCCCTTTTTAAATCCAGGAATTTTTCTGACAAGACAAAAATGCAAACAACAGTTATAATCAGTTTCCTAAAATCACAATCTGATCAAATACATAAATTTTATATGTAAATATGTTTTGTAAATATTTACCTGTCGCTTGATATATTAGATTCAGGCCAATAGTTCAAATATAGGTAGGAATAAGGCTACTTAAATGGTCATTTGACATAAAAGTCAAAGAAAACAGAATTAAATATAATCTTTTCTAATATGTCCGTTTAAATTCAATATGCATTGTTGGGCAATGACTACAACATGTGAATGCTACTTTAAATTTTATTATATAGGCATGTCCATTTTTTAAATTGACTAATGTTGGAAAAGTTCGAAAAAGTACCACAAAAGACAACAAACAAATACAGACACAGACGTCCTTTCTTAGGGGATGATCCTTAATCCTGTGTGTTAAGTTTAATTTTGGAAAGCTAATATACATTCATACGCTATCCAACATTTTTTTCTAAATCTTGTTTTCTGTTCATCCTAAGTCAAAGAACTAATTGATTTTATTGCATATCAGTTAAAAATTCTGAGATTTCATTGGGTTAGTACTGATCAGCTGACATGCAGATTTATCGATTATGGAAAGCGCCGGTCCGATTTTCTGATATTGACGGTCAATATCGGCTGGAAATCGGACCGCTGGATTTGAGTTGACTTCCCTTTTATAAAATGCATTGAAACTGTTGAGTCAATCAACTAATGACAACAAACAACAATTAAAATTAAATTTAAATGCTTTTTGATCAAGTTCACAAATGTTTAAATAAGTTAATTAAATGGAAGACAGTTTATTTAAAAAAATACGATTTTGAGGTTTTTTATTATGTTTTTTGTTTTTGTTTCTATTGTTAGATAGTTAAATATTTTAGCTGCAAAGGTTTGGGTACCCATAAACCGGTTTAACCCTACCGCTGGCTGTTGCCAGTGCCGGTACCAAGTCTGGCTATCCCGAGTTCCTATCGCTATCTATGTTTGTCTTTTGTCATTTTATTGTTTTTCTTGTGCAGTTCCCTGGTTGATTGTGACATGTGATTGTAATGTTCGGCCATTGTAAGTGTTTCCTGTTATCTTACCTTCATTAACTTTTAAAATCAAAGTACTGTGGCTTTTAAAATAAGTCTATTTTCTTCTTTACATATTTTATCATTCGTTTATTGCTGTTGTTGAATAAAACATCAGCTACCTTTTTGTTGTATAATGAAGATACATATTTCTTCAATGCAATAAACACAATAGTGAATGACATTATTGGCAATATCACAAAATTTGGGCTGCCCTCGGGTTGTGATATGGACCAGGAAACTGATATGACCCTCGCCTTCGGCTCGGGCCATATCAGTTTTCCTGGTTCATATCACAACCCTTGGACTGTCCATATTTTGTGATATTGCCTTCAATGTCATTTACTATTGTGTAGATATATCAAACCCATCTTCCCAACATAAACAGAAAAGTTGCAGCCAAATCTGTTTAATATTTGAACTGCTTGGTAACAACCTTTACAAGTTTCGACTCGGAATTTTATTACTTTATACTTAATACTTCAGTAGTTATAAATTTATTTTCTGCAGATGTCCATTTCGACAACTTATTTGAAAAAGAAAGGAAATGGGGTAAATTTCAAGGAGACAACATCCCATCTCCGGGTTAAAACGACCCAAAACAAAGCATCTAGGTTTCACCATACGGTCTTCAACACAGTGAGGAACCTCACACCATAAAGCAAGCCCTAAATGGTCATCCAAAAGTAATTGGTAAGTGAATCAATGGAAACAAACCACATCCAATAACCCGAATATCAAGAAACTAAAATTTTATTAGAAGACAAGGACAAGCCAATGACCAACATATTCCTGACTTGGGACAGGACTTCCTTGGGACTTATGTTTTTATTTCAGTGCAGATCGGCTCTAAAGGTCTCTAATCATTTGGAAGACTATAAGGCGAAAGCTGTATTGAAAATCGTAGAAAACAAATAACACAAGGGTCTGAATAAAAAGTTAAGAACAGCACTGAAAGGACACAGGTCTGAACGAGTTAACTACTCCAAGTTACATTGCATTAAAACTTTTCAAATAAAATTCAATGCATTGTTCGCGACTTTTTATCGGCAATATGTACATTTTTCTCTTTGATCTTAGCGACTGATATTGTCAGTATCTCCGTACTGACCTGATACATATAGAATAATGGTAGTTTTGAAGGTCGAGACAGAAAATATCACCGTATCGCAGCGAGTCCGATATGATGAGTAAGTAAGTAAGTAAGTAAGTAATTTTTATTTAACGTCGGATTACAATTAACAAATAACATAAGCTCTGTAGAGCTTTTATACCGACTACATACATATATAATACACGACATAAAACACATACAATCATGCATACAGACATAAAACATATATGACGAGCGGTGATACAAGTGATATTTTCTGTCGAGACCTATTATCGGCATTATCAGCAATGTCATAAGAGTCCTGACGTCATTGCCTGATATTTTCTTGTATTGGAGAATATCAGTCAGTAAGATGAAAGAGAAAATGTACATATTGCCGATAAAAAAAAATATCAGGCAATGACGTCACGAATCTGATGTCATGACACTTATGGCGTTGCCGATAAAACAATAATGGTATTTTTGAAGGTCTCGAAGGAAAATATCACTAGTATCGCAGCTCGTCCTATCGGACTCGCCGCGATACCGTGATATTTTCTGT
Organism: Modiolus philippinarum; assembly: GCA_002080025.1. Classification (NCBI taxonomy): domain Eukaryota; kingdom Metazoa; phylum Mollusca; class Bivalvia; order Mytilida; family Modiolidae; genus Modiolus; species Modiolus philippinarum. Next base: position 77,455 of record MJUU01047483.1, on the reverse strand, counting down.
CTGGGCCTTCAAAACTACCATTATTCTATATTTATTAATCACATTTATTCGGTTGTGCTATTGTTATATTTCCCATTGTAAATTTAAAATTTCAAACTATAAATTTACAAAATGGGAAATATAACACTATTTAACTGTCCTTATGCAAGCTCAGTGGTTACAAATAATTAAAAAACTTTCAGCAAAGTGTCTCCATGCATAAGGTAATTTTCAAAACACTTTAATGAAGGAAATGTCTATGCGTTGTCTGCTTCTATGCAGTCTGTATATCAACATGTCGTTGTTTATGCAAACAGCACTCGATCACTTCTAATTTAAATTCGATTACATTCATAATGATCAATATGAAGGTGGAATTATTTTTTCAATCAGTTTATAATTTCCCCCTTTTTTTATCTTTTTATGTAAACAGGCATTATCGGTGTCCGGTTTCGTAAACAGGAGTTACGAGATAGGAGCTCTTGCTTTTTTGCTGAAGGGGGAAAGTAGTATACTAGCGGAGTTTGACTTACTGGATGTTTTCCATGTTGAAAAATAAATGCCAACGGTTCCGTGTGTTGGAATCAACCAATTTTTTTTTTTTAGAAAAAATTTTGTTTGATGCAGAATTTGAAGCAAATCCGGCAAAAGGCCTAAAGTTACACATATATCCTTAACCACTTGGACCCTCTTTTTGGGGGCAGAAAACAAGAAAATTGATTAATTCGATTCGCTATATAGAAGTCAAGAAAAATGATTAATTCGGTGTTCCGTTGTCAATTTCACAGAAAACAACGATAAAATATACATTAATTTAACATGATGCACTCTAACAAATAACTGAACCAAGGACAAATTTACAGAGGCGGATGATACAAACTTTTTGCCCGATCCATATTTTTTTAAAGCCCTAGGAATTTTAAATATTTTCCAATTTAGGGGAGGCACGTTCCCCCTCCCCACCTGGATCCGCCACTGATTTATCTGATTAATATCATTAATTTTCTATACTCAGAAACAGCAAAGTTCTTTAAATGTCTTTTGGTAGAAAGATTGTTTTTTCATTGGAAAAGAGACGATATTACTATATTACCATACGCAATTTTGAATTGCAATTTTTTTCTATGTTTAAGCGATGTATTGCTTTCATCTAATGGGTTTATTTTCAAATAAACTTAAAAAATTACTTAATTGCAATAAAATATCCAAGCTAGGTGCTTTTTGGAAAGTTTGAAATTTACAGCTTTGAAAGTCCCGAAAGTCTGAAGAAACAGATTAATTCAGCACTGTTGTCTTTTCGATTTTCGATATTCCGTTTCTATTGGATAAACTTGGAAAGTTATTATTATTTCTCCAATTAGGTGTTACGGGCATCAAAACATGCACTACTTAGCATCGTTTAAAGCCTAATGGTTTCTTTTAACACTATGATAAGTTTTCACTTTTGCATTGGTGATTTATCTGTTTGTAAATGATAATGTATCCACTGTCGCAAATGATGAGACAAAAATTGAAATTACAAAAAAGAACAAGAAATCTTACCGTTATTTTATTCCTACTGTATCCAGAAAACTTGATTGTAAACAATTTCTGGTAACCGTTTACATTGACATCACGTGACAACTTTGGATTAATATATAAGTACTTCTGTAGATAAATTTATTCCCATTAGTCTACCCCTTCAACGGACATGAGCTAACTTGTTTTAGGAGAAAATTCATTTTAAAATTCATATCTGAAGGGTGAACCCACTAATCCGTTTGTTTTCAAACAAATATTGATTTATTAGTATGTCTGTTACGTAGAGAGAGATGAGATCATCATACAAATACAATAAAAAGCTGGCAAAAATGTCCATTTGATAATATTTTCTACGTCCAATCGATATCTCATTTTATGGCCTACTTTATATAAAATACTTGAATATTAGCAAATATGAACAGTTAAGAAAACCAAAGTTGTTGATAGGCTTTGTATTGAGTGTTTCCTGATGTCAAAATAATTTATAATACATATTTATTCAAAATCTCTTTTTAATCAAGGGGATCTTGTGGGGTTTCCGATTTTTTTTTCTTTTTGCTAATACTAAAAAACAATCTGTTCGAACGTATTGAGTTTCTTACAAACCATTTGACATTGCTTTAAACATGCCATGTCTACTTTGTAAATTGCATGTAATTAAGCTATCCAAAACAAGCTGAACTGTGAGAAACAATTTGAAAGTTACTTTGTAACCTTTATTTGGCCTCACTGATATAATATTAATTTGACCATTGATTAAACAGAAATTAAATGACCGTAGTTGTTGACACTATGTGGTCAGGTCCACTGCTTTGTTATGAAATCCTTAAGCAATACACAATACTGATATTGATCTGTAATGAGAAATTAATCTCATTTCACTATAAATATTCCGTCCCTTTGTGTATTGGTAATTAAAATTGCATTACATTGGTATGTTATCTAAATTATTCCTATTTAGTACACGGCAGCAATACTTGTTGTAAGTGGTCAGAGCATGAGAATAAATAATGCATTTATGATCAATAATATGAATGTTAAGGCAATGTAATGCTATAATTAGCCTTTAGAATGATTGCACAATTTGGAAATTAAATGACATTGAATGCTAGTGGGAACAACTTGCCAAATTTCATTTAAATCGCTACATGTATTTAAAAGGCGTTTTGAGTTATCGTGCGAAGAGACGCGACTCGAGTAAGTGCCTTGATGTGCACCCTATTCAGTCATTTGTCACCACGTGTTTGTCATTGACTTATGCTAGGTTTACACCGCCGATCAGACCACCTCGATCAACTCGACCATGCTGTTTTATCCCGATCAGCGTCATGAAATTCATTGATCGAGCTTGCTCACGATGTCCACTCGACATTTACCCGATTTAACACGACTATCACTCGACCATTCTCGATCTCTTTACGATTCACGTACGACTTATGCTCGACCCTCATTCGACTGACTAGACTTCGTCAGATTGAGCCAGATCATAGCCCGATTTGTCTTTGATTAACTAGACTTGGTCGGGAGAAGATCGTGAAATGGTCGAGTGTGCTCGAGTTTTGTCCTGTTAGTACGTTTGTATATGTGTGGATAAAACGTGAAAATCAGGGAACAGTTCAGTATGGTGGTAGAGCAGCAAAATTGGTGGTGCATATGGCTGATGTTTCAAGGAAAAGATGATAATTGTAATAGATACAGAGTAGTAGAGGAGGCGGATCTGATACAGAAAGCGTATTTTGGGTTAGACAATAGCAAATGCTTCAAAGTTATCATTATAGAGGAATGGATGTTCGCTTTCACATACTTGCAGGTCATCCTCCTCATCATGCGTCAGAATGCGACTGTGCGATTTTCCTGTCATTGCATGTAGGGCTAATCTGATATATAAAACAGATGAATATTATCGCATGATATTTACAGTAGATTTACAGTAGTTTCCGTATATAGCTTTAAACCTGCTTTCTGTATAAAAAAATCTGGTTTTAGAAAATGAAAATGGCGAACTGCTGCCCGTTGGCTACATCATTTGCCCTTCTAGTACATGTTACAAATGTTCAAAATCTCATTTTTCTTATGTCATTTAGCTTGAAGCAAATCTTGTGATAAGAGTACCAACCTGCTCAGAAGAAACAATATTTAATTCTTGAATTCATGTGTTAAGCAAATCTGTTTCTGGAATGTGTATATTGGGTTCATCTTGGATTCAATTTCAAATTCTGTCAGAATAGCTAGACGATTGAATTTAAGCCCTCTGCACGTCATCCTTTAATTCTACTAGTAGCATGCACAATCTGATATTCTTTTATACAATCCTGATATAGCAAGGTTGAGCTTTTGCGATTATTTTGTGTCCGTTGTCTTTGTGTCCGTTGTCCATGAACTTTGCATTCAAATATATTCTACCCAGAAACCGCAGAAAACTCGATTGGTTCAATGTGAAAAACTGTCATGTCCGCTTCTAATCAAATATAACTAATATAACCGCCAACTGGGAATATAGTTTTAAATTGGATCTTATTAGAAAACTCATTCAAACGTTACCTCTGAAACCCCTAAGCTAATTTGACCAAACTAGTTACGATTGTCCCTTTTCAAAATTGTGTTTGCCATATCGTCAGCAAATACAAGATGACCACCAAAGGGGGACAAAGTTAAACATTGTACCAAAAGGATTTTCACTGGACCAAACTTGGTCAAAATAGTCCTTGGATGTTCCAATTTCAAAATAGTATTTATCTTGTCTGCATGCAATCCAACGGGGAACATGATTTAATATTCGACCTTACTTAGTCATTCCAAGATCTTCTACTCTGAAACTTCTTTGCCAAATGGCCAAAATTGGAAGTATTAGTCCATGGCTGGTCCCCACTTGAGACAGTATCTGGCCGATTCTCATCATATGAAAGATAAGCATCAACCAAACTTGATCACAATAGTCAATGGAGTCTATTGGATGGTTCCTTTAAAAACTGAAGTAAGGCCCTGGTGAGACACTAAGGTTCTTAAAAGCCTCATGTTGTGATATTGTGCAAAGATGACATGCTGTCGTGTTAAATCGAGTAAAGGTCTTGAGTGGTCGAGTAAAAGTCGGAAACAGGTCGGGAAAAAATCGGGTTATGGTTGGGAAGATCTTGTATAGAAAAAAAGAATGAATCGTGTTAGTCGAGTAGTAATCGAGTACTAATCGAGTTGGTCTGGAAGCGACTCGGAAAAAATCGAGAAGCGAATGAGTTAAAGTCGGGTAGAAATCGGCATGATCGGCTTAAATTTTGAAACTCGATCCCTTTTCGACCTCTTCACGACTACCTCGATCAGAGCCCGATTGATTCCCGACCTGTTTTCGACATATAATGCGTACGACCTCTTCACGATATTTTTTGACCTGTCAAAAATATTCGGGAACACAGCTCGAGTTCAGCAGAGTTAGTAAGATCGCCCCGATTTGGTTAGTAGACCGAACACGAGCATTCAAGATCGGTGTCCCGATCGATGAATATTCATGAATATTCATAGGTCGAGTTCGGTCGAGTTGTTTTGATCGGCAGTGTAAACCTACCATTAAATAAGGCTCTATACAGAAATGAAATGCCATTGACAATAAATAAAGAAATTCTGGCGTCGCGCTCCGGTCCTCGTGCTATTAGACGCTATTTCCTTGACGGGAATATATAAATTATTTTAGCAGAGTTGCATTGACGATTATTTACGAATTTGAACTTATCATAGACCTTCCCATCAATTTGGACACCCATCACGTCTAAACCGATTTTAAGTTTTTAAATAGTTTATGTCGCCATAGTTTAGATAATTTTCAACAATAACAATTCAAATTCAAATTTTATTATCTTTAAACTATATATAGTTTGTGATAAACAATACAAACAATAAATGACAGAAAAAAATACGGATATGTACAAGTAAATAACAATTAAGAGTCCCCTGTCCTCAGTTCTAATGACTTTTTCAAGAAGGAACCTAATTTATTTACTTGTGTTGGTGTTGATGGATTTAAAATAAGATTGAATTTGTCTTCATCTGATAGTTGTATAAAATTTATATTTTGCGAACATTGAAACTGTAAATATGACATTCTGGGACAATTATTGGTCACACAATGTAATATGAAGTGTTGTTCATCTTCTATTACTTTACATTTGTGGCATAGCCTTTCATTTCTAGGTATATTTTCAAATGCCTCCCCTTTTCTACGAGTAATGTATGATCACTTATTCTGAGTTTAGTTATGAGTTTTCTGAATTCAAAGTTATTTGTATTTAGATATTCTTCAGAGGAAGATCTATTTTTTAGAGATTTATATAGATTCAATTTACTTTTATCATAAATATTTTGGAATTTTGTTTCTATAATAGAATCATAGGATATTTTATTTTTGATTTAATATATTTCTTAACAGAATTTATTTGTTTTAATTCAGTACAGTTTTGAAGGTTATGTAAGTCTACATCAACTTCAGACAATATATCCTTAACATAAGTAAACCAAGAATATATTCCACTTGAATCTAAGTTTTTGGTTAATAAAAAGCTTCTTTTACAAGTGGATTTAATGTATTTGTGTATAATCTAGTTAAATAAAGAAGAGTTTGAATTTTAACTGAAAACTCAATCGGAATTCTTCCAAGTTCTGATCTAACAGCGAGGTTTGATGAATTTTTCTTTGTTCCAAGTATATATTTACAAAATGATAGATGTAAATTTTCGAAAGGGGTCCTATCAATAAAATCAAAATAATCAATCTGTTTTCCTGATATAGCTGCTCTTTTATTTTGCTCTGAACCTAGTAATATACGTGTCCATAAATGTATGTTCTCCATTATAGGTCGCAATTGGTTTAACTAAAGAATCAAAAAGATTAATTGCAACATTTATTGGCAGTCTATTAAGAGAACTTGTATATAATTTCATGGCAAATAAGACTTTTCTTGCTTTTGTTTGCAAGATTTGTAATACTGAGTGAAAAATTTCCATTATTTTTTTATTATTATGCCCAAATATTTATATTCAGTTACATTTTCAATCTCTTCATTTCTATATTTAACAAAAGAAGATTGGATTTTGCAATGAGATTGTGCAAAAACCATAGTTTTAGTTTTGTTTACATTAAGAGAAAGTTGCCAATCATAACAATATTCAGACAAATTATTTAAACTATTTTGAAGACCTTCTTTAGATTCCGACAATACAATTAAATCCGCAAATAATAAACATCCTAATTTAGATTCAGCTAGTTTTAATGGTTCTGACAGAGAATTTTCAAAGTTTTTAGTTATATCATTTATGAAGACATTGAATAATGTGGAACTCATTGAATCACCTTGTTTAACCCCTCTTATAATATCAAAATATTCTGTGATATGGTTTTTGTATTTTAAGGAGGATATAGAATTAAAGTATTGTTCGTTAACTATTCTGAAGAAAAACTTGCCAACTCCCATATTACAAAGTTTATATAAAAGTCCAACTCTCCATACGGTGTCAAATGCTTTTTTCAAATCTATGAAACAAGCATATATTTTCGTTTTGTCTTTATGAATATATTTATTTATTAAAGATTTTAAAATAAAAAATACTGTCTGATGTTCTATGGTTTTCTCTGAATCCAAATTGGCAGTTACTTAGCTGTTTGTCAATTATTTTATTTAACCTATTATTAAGCACAGCATTAAATATTTTAGGTAAAGTATTAGTGAGGGAGAATAACACGAAATGAGTCCACCTGAAATAAGACTTAATAACTTCAAAAGACCATGCGTATATATTTAAGAAATCCATCTTTTAAATAGCTATGCATTTAATAGTATTATTTTAAAGAAACACGTTGAAACAACGGGGGGGGGGGGACGGGTGGTGGTGGCGGAGAGCTGCAAGAAACGACTCACAAGAAGGTCAGCTGTGTTTAATCCAAGTTCAATTAAATCCAATTTAAACTTTTTGAGATATATTCCAGAAAACATTTTTTATGAAATTTTCAAATCTGTTTTGGGTCACGGTGACCATAAACTTGACCTACTTTCTTAAAAATCAATAGAATTTCGTGTCTGCAGGTACTCATCAGTATATAGAAAATTCAATGGAACTTTTTCGTGTTACCATCCAATTATTGATGCCCGCCCACCACCAAAAAGCCGAGTTCAATTTCGTACCATTGTTTTCACTCGGTTAAAAAAGCGTTTTCTAAGAATCCAGACCATCTTGTTATCATCGCTATTTCTATATGTTTGCGCCATTACAACTGACGATGATTGAAATACGCATGTCGTATATAAATTGTACGCAAACTGAATAAATTTATTTAAAAGTTGAGAATAATAGCTTCTTACTACTCACAGGCCGGTAAAATTTCCCGAGAATGAAAAACGGGGGAAACTTAGTCTCTAGACTTGTATTTTTCGCAAATACCCTCGACGTTCATGAAATCTGTTTAATATTACACCGAATGTCTCTATCATTAAAGCGCACAGATGACTCGGGGACAATTACCACAGAGAAGGGGTATTTGCCAAAAATACAACGGCTATTAACCAATCAGAATGCAGCTTACTCGCATAAGAAATTATAACAGTTTCATGAACATCAGATCGCACTAGTTCCACTAGTGTGGAAAAGAAGCAATATTTCAGAAACTGGTAACACCTCTGGGAAAATTACATGGTCCATGAATGTATTTGTACGATCAGCAATTTGGAATTGCCCATAGGGCCAAACCAATTTAGTTCTGTGTTTGACGTCAACTTTACTTTTGAAATGCTGGAGGGTATGACGAAAAAAAAAAACCCCAAAAAAACCAAAAAAAAACAGAAGAAAAAAAAATTACGAAAATAACACGCTCTTTGCTCATTCTTTCAAGTTTCAGTTTATGTCAGTCCCTTTAGAAAGTTTTCTTTTAGTAGTTTATATTTGTGGTCTCCTTAATTGACGGTCAAACTACCATTAAAATCATAAAAACCAAAAAGACCCCTGGTTCGAAATTCCTAACTGGAACCTTCTAAATTTTGGGTGCTAGAGGCGCAACGTTTAGATTTGTTACAATGTGGTTAAATGAACTATAAACCAACACGAGCGGCGCATTCTTAAACTACGGAGCCCGGTTAGGTACATGCAAAACATTTTATTTTGTGCGCACATGAAGATATATAGTGTGCACAAAATAATATATTTTGATCCGTATTAAACTCTGAATGTATTGTAGATTTTCGAAGTATCAAATTCTGGCCAACGCAAATAGTAGTGAACATGCTGAAATGAGCAGGTTTGCGCCTGTCCTAAGTTAGGAAATTTATTATTCCTTAGTGTGTCTTGTCTTTTTTCTAGTTAGTTTACTTTATGTCTATGGGAGTCTAGGATGATGTTCATTTCGCTGAACTTGATCACTCTTTATTCAGTGGCCGACTCCGACCTGCCGTTGGGTGTGGGGTTTCCTCACCGTCCATTGAAGATAGTATGGTGGCTTTGAATTGTTATTACTCCCCTTTGGGTCGTTGTCTCTTTGACAATTCCCCGTTTCCCCTCTTTTTTCTATGTTGAAATGAGCATAATAAAAATTATCTATACGATTGAAGACCCTCAGGCGACATCAAGATGTAGACAGGAATAAAAGCCCTGTCCTTGATAAACTGGAGTTTGCGTTTTTGTCACATGTACATTCACTCCATATCATTTGATTTATTCCTATCGTATAGTGTGAATTAATAGACCCCTCCCCCCGAAAACGGGAGATTTAGGGAGTTTCAGAAAGGGGGGGTTTAGTTTGCAATGTACCTCAAAATTTTTGCACTGAATAAAAAAATACAAAATGGAGAATGTGGTTCGAACTCAAAAATATGCCAATTATATGTACATGTAATACATATACCATAAACGTTTTCTTAGTCAGTCAACATTTTAATTTTTATAGTCTGAGAATGACTCTGCCGTTCGACGGCCTTTTTTGATTTTTTGGTCCAACGGGCTCAACAAGTCAAAAAAGGCCCTTGGACAGCAGGGAATCTCGGACTATATAAATCAATATATAATATAGATACAGTTCTATTATGTTTATTTCAACGTGTTCGAAGTACTGAGAACATGGAAAATCAATTGAATTTCTACGTTGTCGTTTGGAAAAAAGTATACAGTAATCTTTAATACATTTGTTTGTTTAAAATGAAATGCAAATGCGTCTTTGATTTATTGATTGATATTAAAGATACATTAAAATGACAGAAAATCAATGAGAAATATACACCTACCCTTTGCCGTTGGATTGTGTATTCATTCTGTGTGTATTGCATATTCGTAACATGTGTGTCTATTACTACTTTAACGAGAGATAATTCAAAGCAATTGGTTATGTTATCGCTCAATAATATTTTCATAGCATATCTTGGGAACATGTAAATAACGAATATCTTATCTCTGAAATCAAAGAAGGTTTACTGACACGTGTAATTTCCGTAAAAAAACTCAAATGGAGAAGTCTCATGGAACTCGCAGCGTGATATAATTTCTTTTCAATCGGGTGATTATCAACAGATCCACTTGTATTTGACTACATTTATCATGTTTATCGCTATAATTTGACAATTTTCTATTGATTTGGCGCATTTGATGGATGATCATTGTGATATGAAGTTCNGGGGGGGTAAATTCCATTTTTGGGGTGCCAACAATTCCGGTATAGTTTATTGCATGAAATTTTAAAATGTAGGTGTGTTTTAACACAATTTATATTAATTATCTAACTTTTGTAATCAATAAAATTGCAAAAAGGGCAATTTTTTTATGAGACAACATAATTCCTGATCATCTTCTTTTAACGTACTTCATGCTATGTTTCATTGCTTTTTAGCTCACCTGGCTATGCCAGGCTGAGCTTAGCCATCACTATGCGTCCGTCAACAATGTCAAAAATCTTTTCCTCTGAAACCACTGAACCAAATGTAACCAAACTTGGCCTGAATCATCACCAGAGTATGGCTTCTCAAACATGTGTTTGATTAGACGGCATGTCAAACAACATGGCGGCCGTTGCTAAAAATAGAAAATAGGGGTAAATTGCAGCTTTTGGCCAATAACTCGAAAAGCGTTACAGATATCAAAAATCTGATGGAGGGTTAAAATGATCAGCATGATGAGATCTACCCTACCTACTGTGCAATTTTGAAGAAAATCTGAAAACCTATCTCGGAGTTATGGCTCTTTTCCGTAAAATTTTCAAAATTTGTGCATTATTTATTTTCATTTCAAAAAGTGTAACAGATAGAGGTCAAGTGTAAATTGCATAAATGTTCTCCATATCAAGATACACCCACTCAGAAATTTTGAAGAAAATCCTTTTTTTTCACAGAATTTTCAAAATTTTCATATTTTTCGTCTTTTATTTCCAAAACTATAGAAGATGAAGGTTAAGTATAAATTGATAAAATGTATGCCATGCTTTGGCGACTTCAAAACTGGTGTTGAAAATTGGTTGAAAATTGTTCATTGACCACCATTTTCAAAATGGCTGCCAAAAAAAGACGGGAAAATTTAACATTGTCCGATTTCAATAAAATATGTTAATGAAATAGATATTGATGTTGCGACTTCAAAACCGGCGATGATAAAATTATTAGTTGAACGCCATTTTCAAAATGGCCGCCAAAAAGGCAGGAAAATTCAACATTGTCCGATTTGAATGAAATTTGGTTTCCAAATAGGTATTGATGTCGCAACTTCAAAATGGATGTTGAAAATTGTTCGTTGACCACAATTTTCCAAATGGCCGCCAAAAAGGCGGGAAAATCCGAATTGTCCGATTTCAATGAAATTTCGCATCAAAGTGGATATTGATGTCTCTACTTCAAAACCGATGTCGAAAAATAAATGGTTTATTGACCACCATTTTCAAAGGCTGCCAAAAAGACGGTAAAATTCATCATTGTCTGATTTTAATGAAATTTGGTCGTTTCCAAATAGATATTGATGTTGCGACTTCAAAATTGGTGCCAAAAAGGCGGGAAAATTCAATATTGTCCGATTTCAATGAAATTGGTTTCCAAATAGGTATTGATATCACAACTTCAAAACTGATATTGAAAAATGTCCACTTTCGGCCATTTTGAAAATGGTTGCCAAAAAAGGCGGCAAAATTCAGCATTGTCCGCTTTCAATAAAATTTGGTTTCCAAATAGGTATTGATGTCGCAACTTCAAAACGGATGCTGAAAATTGTTCGTTGACCACCATTTTCAAAATGGCCGCAAAAAGGCGGGAAAATTCGAATTGTCCAATTTCAATGAAATTTAATATCAAAGTGGATATTGATGTCTCTGCTTCAAAGCCATTTTCAAATGGCTGCCAAAAAGGCGGGAAAATTCATCATTGTCCGATTTTAATAAAATTTGGTTGTTTCCAAATAGATATTGGTGTTGCGACTTCAAAATTGGTGCCAAAAAGGCGGGAAAATTCAATACTGTCCGATTTCAATGAACTTTGGTTTCCAAATAGGTATCGATATCACAACTTCAAAACTAGCTGATGTTGAAAAATGTCCACTTTCGACCATTTTGGAAATGGTTGCCAAAAAGGCGGCAAACTTCAGCATTGTCCGATTTTAATGAAATTTGGTTTCCAAATAGGTATTGATGTCGCAACTTCAAAACGGATGTTGAAAATTGTTCGTTGACCACCATTTTCAAAATGGCCGCCAAAAAGGCGAGAAAATTCGAATTGTCCGATTTCAATGAAATTTAGTATCAAAAAGTGGATATTGATGTCTCTACTTCAAAACCNAAAAAGACGGTAAAATTCATCATTGTCCGATTTTAATGAAATTTGGTCGTTTCCAAATAGATATTGATGTTGCGACTTCAAAATTGGTGCCAAAAAGGCGGGAAAATTCAATATTGTCCGATTTCAATGAAATTTGGTTTCCAAATAGGTATCGATATCACAACTTCAAAACTAGCTGATGTTGAAAAATGTCCACTTTCGGCCATTTTGGAAATGGTTGCCGAAAAGGCGGCAAAATTCAGCATTTTCCGATTTCAATGAAATTTGGTTTCAAAATAGGTATTGATGTCGCAACTTCAAAACGGATGTTGAAAATTGTTCGATGACCACAATAAATATCAATAAATAAAGCAGTATTTATTGATATCAATAAATGCTGATTTATAGATATCTATAAATATTTATTAATATCTAAAAATGATTTATTGATATCTATAATTATTTATTAATATCTATAATTCATTTATAGATATCAATAAATATTGAATAAATTCCACAATGGCTTTCCATAATGTCTTAGGTCAAACATCATGGCTGCTGTTACTAAAAATAGAACATAGGGGGGTAAATTACAGTTTTTGGCTAATAACTCATTAACCGTTACAGATATCAAAAATCTGACGTGGTAAAAATGATCAGCATGGGACGATCTACACATGCTGAAATTTTGAAGAAAATCTGATGACCCGTCTAAGAGTAATTGCCCTTTTTCCGTAAAATTTTCAAAATTTTGATGTTTTTTATTTTTTATTAAAAAAAAAACTATAACAGATAGAGGTTAAGTTTTAATTGCAAAAATGTTCAGCATGTTAAGATCTACCCACATGGAAATTTGGAAGAAAATCCAAGTACCTATATATGAGTTGTGGCCCTTTATTGGCTAAATTTTCGTGATTTTATACTTTTTGTCCTATATTTCAAAAACGCTTTGAGATAGAGGTCAAGTTTAAATTGCAAAAATGTTCAGCATGTTGAGGACTTTATTTTATTGAACACGTTCAAGTTTTCCTACCTCTTCCAAGATGGCCGCCAGCGGGGAACTTAGTTTACTATTTGACCTAATGGGACAATTCATACAAAGACTTTCTTCTTGAGAACCACCAAATGGATTTGAACTAAACTTGGCATGAATGATGCTGATGAGGTGCTGTTCAAGTGTTATTACTTTGGTGCCGATCCGTCATCCAACATGGCTGCCATCGGGGATCTTAATTTTAACATTGGACCTATCAGAAAATGCATACAAAGAACTTCTTCTTGAGAATGAACCAAACTTGGCATGAATGATGCTTATGAGGTGCAGACCAAGTGTAACTACTTTGGTGCCGATCCATCATCCAACATGGCCGCCAGCTTGGAACTAAAAAATGCATACAAAGAACTTCTTTTTGAGAACTACAGAATTGCTTTAACCCATACTTGGCATTAATAATGCTTATGAGATGCTGACTAAGTATTTTTACTTAGGTGCTGATCCGTCATCGTATATGACCCACAGCATTGGTCCCTATGGGAAATGCGCACAAAGGTCTTCTAAAGAACTGCTGAATGGAACATGACATGAATGATGCCTGTCAGGTGCTGACCAAGTGTCACCAGATGTGAACTTAATTTAACAGAAGATCTTCTACTAGAGAACTGCTGATTAGATTCAAACCAAACTTTGCATAAATGATGCTTATGAGAAGCTGACCAAGTGTTGTTTCTTCGGTGCTGATCCATCGTCCAATATAGCCTAGACCCTAAGGGGAAAGGCATACAAAGATATAATAGAAAATGGATGGATTCAATTTAAACATTGCATAAATGAAACTTGTAAGATTTTGACCAAGTTTGTTACTTTGGTGCTGATCCGTCTTCTGACATAACCACCAGTGGCAAAACTGAGTTTAACATAGGACCAAATGGGAAATGCATAAAAAGATCTGCTCTGAAACTGCTTGAACAATATCAGTAGAATTTTGATATGATAGTCCTTGGGTGACCATATTCAAAGTTTTATGTCAAATCGCTGCCAGCAGGGAACGTAGATTAACATAAGCCCTTTAAGTTTGGAAACTGCATTCAAAAATCTTCTCTGAAACTGCTTGAACAATTTTAATTCAATTTTATAAAAGTTTCTGATTTTTATGTACATACACCACCAAAGATGGACCATCAATTTGGAATTATAGTGCTGCATAGGACACAGGTGATCGATACAGGCTCTTTAGAGCCTCTTGTTGTTGATTTTTCATTTTCTTTCTAATATAACAGACAAAGTTACAGATATCGTTTCGTGTATCAATATTTTTCGTGCTGTAACGAGCTTTTTTGTCATTTTAAATATTGTATGTAATGAGGAAACAGATTTATATAAGCATGATAGCTTGTTTATGAATCCTTTTCTGTTTATGCTCTGTATGAATTGTATATATGTATGAATATTTATATGAATACAATAAGTTTATACTAAAGTGGTTCTTAGCAAGAATGTTCAGTTTTGTCAAAAAAGCACAAGAAAGAAAAAAAGTATAACATGACCAGACTTTAAATACAGTACAAGATATTTGTGGTGTTCGAGCTACCAAAGTTTGAGGGACTGAAAATCAATTGTATAACTTACAATGTTAGCTTGATTGTGGCAACTGAAAGCCAGGTGAGCGATACAGGCTACCGGGAGCCTCTGGTTTATAATTTTTATATTGAAATAATGGTATGTTAGTATATTATGGCTGTAAATTATATAAATTTGAGGTATGTTTTACGTACGTTAGTATATAAATATACATACTTTTAATTTGGACTGGAATATGGTGGCATTCGCAAAGTAGAAAGAAAACAATTGTTCACACATAATGTTGCCTCCTTAAAACTGTTATTAAAAAAAGTCGTCAATCCCATGTTCTCTGCAAACTGTGCATTCATGAATATACTTTCCTCAAAATCGTCTACAATGGTTTGCAGCCAGTATTTCGGTATTTTGTATAAAAATATATGTTGTGAAATGGCCACAAATGATGATTTACAAACAAGATGCAGACGGCAAAGTAGGACACAATTAAAAGGTCAAATAAATAATGACAAAGGGGAGACAGAGGTGAATGCACTACGTTTCAACCTTATGGTCTTTAACTTTGGGGCATCCGGGCAGAAAAACATTCGTTCCAAAGGGTCGAACAATCCAAAGAAAATAGAGAAGTTGTTGCTCAAGGAGATGATAGCCGGTCCTACTATTTTATGATCCTATTCCTTTATTTTGTTAAACATCGCACTGTTTCACACAAAGGGTATCCAGAGGAGTATGTCATTACAATGCTGGAATTTTCGATTTATAACATAATCTAATATGACTCTCTCCTTTGGCTTTGGAAACAAAGCTATGTTCTAATTCCAACAATATTTTTAGCACATGCGTATATCTTTCACAAAAGGACGTTCGTAATGTACAGTTTCACATTTTTTTCACTCAATATTCATGTGTAAATCAAGTTTTAAATAATGAATCACCCAAAAGCTGCATTAAATTATGACAATAATGGAGATTTACAACAGTAACTGAATTTAAGACTTGGAACTGAAATTGACATAACCGTAACCTAGCAAGGAATGTGTTGTTGTTATGAAATCTTATCTATGTTGCATATCATGCTCAACAATTTAGATATAAAAAATTCATTTTTAATGTTAATAAAATTATTAATATGAGTTTTATTCCATTTCTTTTTAAGCGTCAAATATAACATAACTAAGCAGTCATATAAATCAGAAATACACCCAGCTCACATTTATACCTGCTTCGATTTTAAAATATCCGTATTTTATATTTTTACAATAAATTATTTGTATTAATTCATAGGCTTATGAGCAGCTTGTATTCATAAAATAACGAATATAGATTTCTCTATGTCCATTTATATGTGTTTGTAATCAGTTTTCCGACATATATTTTGATTCTAGTGTCAAACCCATTACATAATGTATTGCCTTCTAAGAGCCGCTTTGAATGTTCAAAACGCTCGTTAGATATATAAAAAACGAAAAAGATTATTGCAATTGGGCTCTATGCGAATTAGAACATGGTCAGACTTAGTTCTAATTCGCATAGAGCCCGCTTGTAATAATCTATTTCTTAATTTGTAGAATTTGGAGGACAAGTTTTCCAACAGACAAAAGGGAAAACTATGGGGACTAACTGTAAGTTTTCGGCATGGTGTTCTTTCATTAAACAATCCTCAATTGAAAGATAAATTTATATACCCAGATAAACTCGAAGTTAGGGAGTCTACTGATACAGTATTGACAGCATCTTACCTGGATATATACCTCTAAATTGACAACTCTGGAAGTCTGAAAACAAAACTTTACGACAAGCGTGAAGATTTCGACTTTCCAATAGCGAACTTCCCATTTTTGAGCAGTAACAGTCTAACATCCCCGTCATATGGTGTCTACATTTCACTACTCATTCGCTTTTGTCGTGACTGTAGTTTGTACAACGATTTTGTCGACAGAGCCAAATTATCGTCTCAAAAACTTATGCATCAAGGGTATGTTCAATTACTGTTACAAAACAACGACAGTAATATATCAAAGGAACAAAGAAAAAGATTACACAAATCAAAGTCCAGATACAATGCAAAAGCAAGAAGACAGAAGACGCCACACATCCACAAATCGGAAACACTACAAACACAATATTTAACGAAAGGATATTGAGTAAATGAACATGAGACTATAACACATATGTTAACTCCAACTGCAATAATTTTAATGAGCTGTATGGCCATTTCGGAAATTAATTCCTCATCAGCAGCACTAGAACCCAAAAACAAAGGAAATCCATAATTTCAAAAAATGTTTAAAATGCATAAAACCAAACGAAATGCGAATAATCAGTAATATCAAATAAAGCAAAGGACAAAACTACGATGGAGGGAAACTAACAAAGCACTAACAGTGTGAACTCTCAAAGAGTGACATCAGGTGCTCCGGAAGGGTAAGCATGTCCTGCTCTGTATACAGCATCCGTCACAATTGTCACAACAGAAATATTACGGTCATTAACATGATTTGACAGACCGTTTCAATGGTACTAATTTGCAGATGAGAATAGATATCTTTGGGTAGGGAGAGTTTATAACCAGTATGACAAAAAACCGACTGTGACAAAACCAAACTTTTCATAGGCAGTGTGATGGGTGCCACGCGTGGAGCAGACCATACTTACCTTTCCAGAGCACATGTTTTTTGTAGAGATTAATGCTTTAGTTTTGTGGCGTTTTTACATTTTTGTTTATTTGTTTTGTCTTTATCAGGCTATGTTAATTCGTGTTGGATATGATCATGAATTGCCGTGATTTTGGATTTTTGATTTTAGAATTTCCTCTTTCCTCATTTTTGCTTCGGTATTCGTTCGCCGATAAGTTTACATAGTACATAAAAATATTTTTGCATTTTTGATTATGTTCAGGATTGCGCACGATTTTTACAGGTAGTTGCTTTTTTATTTATTCATTGTAATTGTTGCTTTATTTACCCGTTTTATCTTGTTTCCGTATTATGACCTGTCCACGACACATAGACATGGCATTCTTGTATCTACCTACCGGGTTCCATCTCTTCAGCTCTGAAGACAGAGTCCCTGACAACCACTCATTAGAGTTGGGCTCGATTTAAGAAAATAAGGAAAAAGTCTCTGAACAAGAACTTTTAAAGCATTAATCACCATAGTATGTAAAGGGTTATTGTCAACTGGTGAAAAAATATTTTAACTTTTTTCATAATCAGCTAATCTGTTAATATATCATTTATTGATGAGTAAAGTTATAACTTCACTAATTTACAGCTATTATTGACATTTTTGAAAAGCAAATGAAGGTACCAGCAAGTTCAAAAACTTTCATGTATATCAAGATATGGGTTTATCGTTAAAGACATACCAGGTTGATATATTAGTATTATTATAGATAATAGTGTTGCACGCAGCTCTATATGATATGAATGATAATGTGTTGGTAAGGTGAGCTGCAAAGGTAGAATATATGATTCCGAATGCAAACAGTGATGCTGGATTTTCCGATGTTAACAGGATTAAAAAGATGATTTTCATCACTGTTTGCATTCGGAATCATATATTCTACCTTTGCAGCTCACCTTACCAACACATTATTATTCATATTAGTATTATTACTTGGGATGCGTAGGCTGTCAAATGACATTTGCAAAATCTTGTATTAACTGAATTTTTGGTATTTGTTATTCGTTACAAAAATGAACTGGAGCTGTTATAATTCTCTGACTAGTCTTTAAATTATTACGCAGAGGATAAGGATGAATTTTTTTTTATTACAATGGAAGCCGACGAATATCAAATTCTCATCATGGATTTGAAACATTTTTTATGAATAATGTCTTGAAAATTTTCGATATCTGTTTATCTTCAAAATTTCGTTAAAAAGTTAAAACAGTTGATATTTAGCCTACCCCTTTCAAAATATTTTTGCGATGTTTGCGAAGAATCCCTTCAAACAGATTCATTGCATGACCTGCCAGAACCACCACTAATCCTCTATATCTAACCAAACTCCTGACCCCTTATTGACTGCAGACATTGAATTTCAGCGTTAGATATATAGACGATGTACTTTCTCTCAATAAGATTTCAAGAAATATTTACATCGGTTCTACCCTTGTGAACTTGAAATTAAAAAGACAACTGATACAATCAATAATTCTGCTTCATACATTGACCTTTTGCTATACATTGACGAACATGGACGCCCGAAAACTAGGTTATATGACAAACGTATGATTTTGACCTCCCAATGGTGAACTTTCTATTCTTAGCATCAATTAAGTAGGTACTGTAGAGCTTGTAGTTCGTATAGTGACTTTGTGGAAAGAGCAAACGCACTGTTACAAAAACTGCTTAGTCAGGGATATGTTCAGCCGTAGTTTCTTTCGTCCTTACACAAATTCTATGGCCGTCACCACGACAACATAAATAGATTTGAAATGTCGGTGTCACAAATGAAAACGGAAATTTTCAGCTAGATTCCCCGATTTAACGATTCTGACTTGACCCACTGACAGTGTGACGAGTGTTGTATACAGAGCAGGACAATATTCTTTACAAAGCACTTAATGTCACTCTGTTGTTTTGAGAGTTCACACTGTAAGTGTTTTTGATTTGAGTGTTGTATTTGTAGTGTTGTGGGTGTAGAGTGTCTTATATTTTGTGTCGTCTGGAGTTCTTGCTCTTGCCTTGTCTCTGGACTTTAATTTATGTAACTTTGTGCTTTGTTCTTTCGGTATTCTATTGCCTTTTTTTGCCCGTGTCGACGTTTGATTTGGACATACTATATCTTACATGACGCCCGACACCCTAATCAGTTTAACGGGCACCGTCTACAGAACTGCCGGTGGTGTAACCAGGTTATAGATAGGGAAATGCCCTGTCTATACGGGGTAGTTAGGTCATAATACGCAAAGCCTGACCGCGAACCATTGTAGATGAAATGTGTGGAGAAATATAAAGATATATATGTTGTGCGATGGCCACAAATTAACCATGGAACAAAATAAAAATGGTATAGTTGGCTGCAATTAAAAGGTAAAAAACACAAAAATATACAAATTTAAAAGCATATAAAAATGACAAAAAGCAAAGAAGGGAAGACTACCCAATGTTTCGACCGTATGGCCTACGACTAGGGGACTACCGGGCTGAAATATGGAGAAGAAAATGGAAAGGACGAGAGGATGCAGACCTAGTGACGTGTCACAGATATTACTTGAAAAAGTCGTGCCAAATCTTGAACATAATCAAAAACGAGAAATAAAACATTAGTTATCTATACTATGTGAATATCAAATTTCAATACATAAAAATATTATAAAATAGACTGCTTCTTAACATTTATGCCAAAGGGTCGAGCAGTTCCAAGAAAATTGATAATTTTTTATTCAAGGAACTGTCGTTGTTTCTCACCTGTACTTGTTTGTACAAGGACAGTTACATGCATGTCCAGTATACTGTGGTTGGCTCGCCGAAAATGTTCACCTACTGGGCAATCCTTTCCATGGGTGACGCTCTGTTTATGTTCGACAAAGCGATCACCCAATCTACGATAGGTCTCACCCACATAGATCGTCCTACAGCATACACTACATTTTCAGTAGTACACGTGAAACCATTTTTAAGTTTGAAAACGTTAGCCGGTCCTACTACTTCATCAGTTTCCCAAGTAAAAGGACAAGTCAAACAGCGAGATCGCTTACATTGTCTAGTGCCCTTATATTTACAGGGAGTTTTAGGAGTAGCACTCTTGAAAGAACTAGTTACAAGGTGCTGTTTTAG
>MJUU01047483.1:32941-53496 GCA_002080025.1 Modiolus philippinarum | reverse complement strand
AAAAAAAAATAGCTTACGATATTGTGACTAAAAAGCCCTTAAGTAATTTTGCATTAAATTTTATAATTCATGAAGCTTGTTCCATATGAACAAACACAACGGTGAAGTCAGTAAATAATAGTTTTTGTAGTAGCATAAAACAGAAAAGATTCAAGAGGTCCCTAGCACCGATAACGTCGTTGAAAAACAAATTAATAGATAAAAAAAAATTTAGAAAAACATAGAAAAGAACTGATATTCATTTCTTAAGGGTTTACTTAACTAAATTTCGGTATATTGATTTTCTATATAAGTTAAGACCTTTAAGACTTTTGCTGTGACCAATAAATGAGACGGTCTTACCATAATCGATACAACAGTGGAGGATCACAAAGAATTTCCCTTTTGTTCCGTCTGTTAGTTGGTGGGGCGATTTACTTTTTAAGTAAATGTGCCTTTGTACTTAATGTCAAGGAATATACTGTTATGAAAAATGTATATCGAAAATAAACAAAGAAATTTCATATGACTATGTATCCAGCAAGTGTAAAGAAATAACAACTGAAGCCAACTTTACAAAACAAGGAAATAATTAAATGTAAAAAAAGTAATTGTTTTTCTTTAAGTAACAAAGATCACAACCATACGAAATAAATTGGAATACAGGCATCGGGATGGATATTACGTTTAAGCGAAACGTCAGACATTTGGTGCAACGTGCTGCTCCGAAAAATTACATCTAAATAATACACACAATGAGTGGTATATTGTGCTTGACAGGCTAAGCGTTTCCTGAAATTTATGCATCACCAGCCATGTAATTGATAGGAGAAACAAAGTGCAATAGCAGAGTGATTGATTGGCTAGAGTTTAACGTCCAGTAAGCAATATTACAGCTTCATCTCAGGACGAGAACAAGTTAATCAATTCAAAAACAGTATTAGTAAAAAGGAGAGAGGTGGAAGGCACAACAGGGGTAACCGAGTTCTGATTGCCAAAGGGAAAGGGGACGAATGGGTAGGGACAGGAAATTTAGCTTGCTATGCGACACCCAGTACGGCTGTTCTCCTAAAAGAAATATAGAAGGGGTATTTATACTGTATGGAGGGTGCAAAGCGTTCGTCTGCTGAGGAGGTTAAATGCAAAAAAAAAGGTTTACTTTGTTTCGCATGTGATGCTACAGAACATGAAGCTGCTTCTCATTTATAAATCAGTACAGCCTTGTTATTCTAAACATTTAAGGCTTCATAAGTTTCCTGTTTTTTAGGCGTAGCAAAAAAGGTTCATGTGGATAATAAAGCACCTATTTTTCATTAAGTACCTAGCAAGCATATCAAAACAGTATTATAATCCAAAGGTTAAATAAATCACAGTGCCATATTGATCAAAATGGACAAAAAATCCAAATCCAATCACGCTGTCACGGCGAAAACTTGGAAAAGACTTTGCAATTGTTCTCTAAACATTCAGGTTTTTTTTTTTTTTTTTTTTTTTTTTTTTTTTTTTTTTTTATTTAGAAGAGTTCCACATCCTTGGACAAGATAATCAGGAAATTTAGCCTTCAGCCTTTTCACATTATTACCTAACAGAATATTCTTCCCCTATCCACAAACTGGTAACGTGTTGAAAACCAATTTAAGTGTTGAATATAGGTAGTATACCTCTGTTGTCAATTTCTTTATTAAGGTAAACGATGTTGAAGGAAGTGCATGTAACGTCTTTAATCTCGAGCTCTTTTCGATAGATAAGATTAAGAAATTCACCAAAGTAAGGATTGTTTTTTGACAAAAAATTTTCTGTACAACGGGTTGTATTTAAAACGTTGGGCTATTTTTATATGTTTACTTTGGAGAAGCCATTTGATGTATGCCGGCTCTTAAGAATGAACATAAGAACATAAGAATTCCGATTTTCTGTTTAGAAACATGTCTTCTAAACTGGACAAATGTATCGTCGATCATAAATTTCAAATTACATTTTAGTATAAATAACAAAATACTCAAGTTACTATTACACTAGCAGATATGTTTAAATCTTGTTTGGCCATTTTGATCTTATCACGATCTTGACAGGCTTAGAGGAATTTTGTTAAGACAGTGTAAGATTTTAAGTTTTTTTTCAAGATAATTGATTTTAAGGACGATCAAGACGTGTTAAAATAGTTTAGATTAAACAAGATCCACTTGTTAATTGCGTTCAGGAATAAGTTTGTTAAGATCAAACAAGAGCCCAATTTGATCTTCTTTGATCTTGACAAACTTAACACATCTTCATCGCCCTTGAACGAAGTTATCTTGTTTGATCTTGATAAACTGAACAGGTCTTGTTCGTCCTTAAAAGCAATTATCTTGAAATACGACTGAATATCTTACATAGTCTTAACAAAATTGTGTTAAGCTTGTCAAGATTGTGATAAGATAAAAATGGCCAAACAAGACCAAAACATATCTGTTAGTGTTATCTTCTGCATATGCGCATTTCCACAACTTATG
Source organism: Modiolus philippinarum (assembly GCA_002080025.1). Taxonomy (NCBI): domain Eukaryota; kingdom Metazoa; phylum Mollusca; class Bivalvia; order Mytilida; family Modiolidae; genus Modiolus; species Modiolus philippinarum. The sequence continues at coordinate 51,025 of MJUU01047483.1, read as the reverse complement.
TCTCATCAGTGCAGATTAAACCAAAACATTAGGACGTCCATTTATCGAAAAACATGTTAAAGCTGATAGAGATCAAATAACCAAAAGGGTCGAAATAGAAAAGCCAAAATTCAGCTAAGGACAGAGCTATGTATGAGGGAGATAGTCCTTACTTTTAAACAAAATTTTGTAGAATTTAGATACTGCAAGTTTCCATACAATTGGTTTTTGGGTCAGCATCCGGTCAAGAAAGTATCAGAAATCAGAAAAGATCAGAAATTTGCAAGTTTTATTAAAAAAGGGTAATTAAAATATGACAGAAATAAATGACCAATGAAAGAACGGAAGGACACGGTGAATAAAACAACTCTATCTCTCTCTCTTTTAGAATTTCGATTTTAATGTAATTTGCATCATAAGTGGTGTCTTTGTTATCATTTTACTGGCCCTGATCAGATCAGTGTTTCACACGTCATCTTTGGTCTGTAGCATAACGTGCAGAATAAACATTACAGGCGCTACCGCCCGAATGTGAAATTCTGTAAATATGCATGTGGTACCTTAGGATGCTAATACAGTGAAACCTGTCTAAACCGAACCCCTCTTGGACTAAAGAATTTGTTCGGTTTAGACAGGTGCTCGATTTACATAGGTTCAAAATATATAGAAGCCGACATAGATCATCCTACAGCGTTTACAGCCCACAGCATACACTACATTTTCAGTAGTACACGTGAAACCATTTTAAGTTTGAAAACGTTAGCCGGTCCTACTACTTCATCAGTTTCCCAAGTAAAAGGACAAGTCAAACAGCGAGATCGCTTACATTGTCTAGTGCCCTTATATTTACAGGGAGTTTTAGGAGTAGCACTCTTGAAAGAACTAGTTACAAGGTGCTGTTTTAGGCTCTTCCCTTTTCTGAAGGCTGCGATATGAGGCGAATCCTGGAAAACTGCCGACATATGTCCGTCCTCGAGAACTATAGATTTGAAGTTACGTAACAAAATGTTGTCGCTATTTCTCACCCTCTTCTCCATAGCCTCGGATCGTGTCACTCGGGGAAACTGAATTCATAGCATTCTCTCTTCCTTTAAATTTTCTTCTCCGTATTTCAGCCCGGTAGTCCCCTAGTCGAAGGCCATACAGCCGAAAGGTTGGGCAGTCTTCTTTTCTTTGCATTTTTGTCAATTTGTATATTTTTGTGTTTTTCACCTTTTAATAGTGGCCAACTATACCATTTTTATTTTGTGTGGAGCTACGTGTAGTATAAGGAATCCTTCTTTATTTTTGTAAAGAGAGCAGACTCTGGGTCTTAAAGAAAGCTTACTTTTATGCCCCTACCCATTTTGCATCCTCTCCAGTGATGATAAAACATTGTTGCCCCTTCCACCTTCAATTCTTTCTTTTTTAAATGGGAACAACTGCCGGAACTATTTTTGAAAAAAAAAATAGCTTACGATATTGTGACTAAAAAGCCCTTAAGTAATTTTGCATTAAATTTTATAATTCATGAAGCTTGTTCCATATGAACAAACACAACGGTGAAGTCAGTAAATAATAGTTTTTGTAGTAGCATAAAACAGAAAAGATTCAAGAGGTCCCTAGCACCGATAACGTCGTTGAAAAACAAATTAATAGATAAAAAAAAAATTAAGAAAAACATAGAAAAGAACTGATATTCATTTCTTAAGGGTTTACTTAACTAAATTTCGGTATATTGATTTTCTATATAAGTTAAGACCTTTAAGACTTTTGCTGTGACCAATAAATGAGACGGTCTTACCATAATCGATACAACAGTGGAGGATCACAAAGAATTTCCCTTTTGTTCCGTCTGTTAGTTGGTGGTGCGATTTACTTTTTAAATAATGCCTTTGTACTTAATGTCAAGGAATATACTGTTATGAAAAATGTATATCGAAAATAAACAAAGAAATTTCATATGACTATGTATCCAGCAAGTGTAAAGAAATAACAACTGAAGCCAACTTTACAAAACAAGGAAATAATTAAATGTAANAAAGATCACAACCATACGAAATAAATTGGAATACAGGCATCGGGATGGATATTACGTTTAAGCGAAACGTCAGACATTTGGTGCAACGTGCTGCTCCGAAAAATTACATCTAAATAATACACACAATGAGTGGTATATTGTGCTTGACAGGCTAAGCGTTTCCTGAAATTTATGCATCACCAGCCATGTAATTGATATGAGAAACAAAGTGCAATAGCAGAGTGATTGATTGGCTAGAGTTTAACGTCCAGTAAGCAATATTACAGCTTCATCTCAGGACGAGAACAAGTTAATCAATTCAAAAACAGTATTAGTAAAAAGGAGAAAGGTGGAAGGCACAACAGGGGTAACCGAGTTCTGATTGCCAAAGGGAAAGGGGACGAATGGGTAGGGACTGGAAATTTAGCTTGCTATGCGACACCCAGTACGGCTGTTCTCCTAAAAGAAATATAGAAGGGGTATTTTTACTGTATGGAGAGTGCAAAGCGTTCGTCTGCTGAGGAGGTTAAATGCAAAAAAAAAGGTTTACTTTGTTTCGCATGCGATGCTACAGAACATGAAGCTGCTTCTCATTTATAAATCAGTACAGCCTTGTTATTCTAATCATTTAAGGCTTCATAAGTTTCCTGTTTTTTAGGCGTAGCAAAAAAGGTTCATGTGGATAATAAAACACCTATTTTTCATTAAGTACCTAGCAAGCATATCAAAACAGTATTATAATGTAAAGGTTAAATAAATCACATTGCCATATTGATCAAAATGGACAAAAAATCCAAATCCAATCACGCTGTCACGGCGAAAACTTGGAAAAAACTTTGCAATTGTTCTCTAAACATTCAGTTTTTTTTCTTTTTGTTTTTTGCTTTTGTCTTTTTTTTTTATTTAGAAGAGTTCCACATCCTAGGACAAGATAATCAGGAAATTTAGCCTTCAGCCTTTTCACATTATTACCTAACTTCTCTCCATAAACAGAATATTCTTCCCCTATCCACAAACTGGTAACGTGTTGAAAACCAATTTAAGTGTTGAATATAGGTAGTATACCTCTGTTGTCAATTTCTTTATTAAGGTAAACGATGTTGAAGGAAGTGCATGTAACGTCTTTAATCTCGAGCTCTTTTCGATAGATAAGATAAAGAAATTCACCAAAGTAAGGATTGTTTTTTGACAAAAAATTATCTGTACAACGGATTGTATTTAAAACGTTGGGCTATTTTTATATGTTTACTTTAGAGAAGCCATTTGATGTATGCCGGCTCTTAAGAATGAACATAAGAACATAAGAATTCCGATTTTCTGTTTAGAAACATATCTTCTAAACTGGACAAATATATCGTCGATCATAAATTTCAAATTACATTTTAGTATTAATAACAAAATACCCAAGTTACTATTACACTAGCAGATATGTTTTAATCTTGTTTGGCCATTTTGATCTTATCACGATCTTGACAGGCTTAGAGTAATTTTGTTAAGACAGTGCAAGATTTTAAGTTTTTTTTCAAGATAATTGATTTCAAGGACGATCAAGATGTGTTAAGATAGTTTAGATTAAACAAGATCCACTTGTTAATTGCGTTCAGGAATAATCAAAACGAATTAAGTTTGTTAAGATCAAACAAGAGCCCAATTTGATCTTCTTTGATCTTGACAAACTTAACATATCTTAATCGCCCTTGAACGAAGTTATCTTGTTTGATCTTGATAAACTGAACAGGTCTTGTTCGTCCTTAAAAGCAATTATCTTGAAATACGACTGAATATCTAACATAGTCTTAACAAAATTGTGTTAAGCTTGTCAAGATTGTGATAAGATCAAAATGGCCAAACAAGACCAAAACATATCTGTTAGTGTTATCTTCTGCATATGCGCATTTCCACAACTTATGTCTCATCAGTGCAGATTAAACCAAAACATTAGGAAGTCCATTTATCGAAAAACATGTTAAAGCTGATAGAGATCAAATAACCAAAAGGGTCGAAATAGAAAAGCCAAAATTCAGCTAAGGACAGAGGTATGCATGAGGGAGATAGTCCTTAGTTTTAAACAAAATTTTGTAGAATTTAGATACTGCAAGTTTCCATACAATTGGTTTTTGGGTCAGCATCGGATCAAGAAAGTTTCAGAAATCAGAAAAGATCAGAAATTTGCAATTAACAATGAAGGGATGTTTTATTAAAAAAGGGTAATTAAAATATGACAGAAATAAATGACCAATGAAAGAACGGACGGACACGGTGAATAAAACAACTCTGTCTCTCTCTCTTTTAGAATTTCGATTTTAATGTAATTTGCATCATAAGTGGTGTCTTTGTTATCATTTTACTGGCCCTGATCAGATCAGTGTTTCACACGTCATCTTTGGTCTGTAGCATAACGTGCAGAATAAACATTACAGGCGCTACCGCCCGAATGTGAAATTCTGTAAATATGCATATGGTACCTTAGGATGCTAATACAGTGAAACCTGTCTAAACCGAACCCCTCTTGGACTAAAGAATTTGTTCGGTTTAGACAGGTGCTCGGTTTACATAGGTTCAAAATATATAGAAGCCGATACAGAGTGTCTTTACATTGTGTTTGGTTTAGACAGGTTTTCGGTTAAGTCAGGTTTCGGTTTAGACAGGTTTCACTGTAGTATAATATTAATACAGATTTTTGATGTTGAACACCAATTGAAAATCAGTTCAGATGAAATAACAGGAATAGGCAAAAATAGTAGTAAGAATTAATTTTCATTAAAAAGTTTATCAAAATTTTATTTCTATTAGGTCTACACAGAATTATATGAAATTGTGCTTTATCATTTAGCTTTCTTCGTAGAGATGAATAAACAAGGTGAAATTCTATAGAAAAATAAAAGAAAACAGATTGACCATTTATTTGAATCTCATGGCTTTCAGTTATTTATTACTTCACTCTTTTCATCATCATTACTGTCTTCTTCAGTGAGTAATGATAACCGGTCCAATGTCGCCAGTTAACTCCGTTAGCAAACGATTTGTGTTCTCCTTTCAGATAAAGTCCATTAAGATTGGACTTGTGACATGCATTATACCACCATGCCCCTCTGAACAAAACGGCACAATTATCACCATAACTATCATTATCTATGTCGAAGGTGCTGAATGGGAAACCATTATGATACGTCAAACTATCACCTGCAAATGCAAAATAACCACTGTTAAGATGACGTCATATTTCTTTGGTGTCATGGTTTATCATGTTCTCAACGTTGACTATAAAATAGTACATGTAGGAGGTTTGGTAACAGTTTGTTGACTTTTCATTACCACTTTCATGTAACAAAAGTTTGTCCCCTATACTGATTGTCTCTTAATAGACCATTGTTTGATATTAATTGTTTTAATTTAATGTGCGTTTCACTTTCTTTAGATAAATGAATTTTCGTTATGCTGAATATACTAGCGTTTCAATTTTCCACAAACATGTCAAAATATCGTAGACTTGTAATATTTAACACCTATATATTATGGAGTAAAGACGCCTTTTAAAAACACCTATTATATTTAAATGGACGATTAAAGAATCAACAATGAAGTTAAGGAAGTAATGAAAACCTCACTTTTACGTCCATTTATAAATGGCATGGTGCACTCGGGTGCAGATCATTTAAAGTCCAGGGATCTTTCTGCCTGCTCATCCACAATATGACATGATCCAAAACTTAGATTGTTTTACCCACATAAGAACAACATGGATATTGGAAATGTCTGTGCGTCCTAGATGGTTTTTCAGCTATACATCGTTATTTTTGATTCAGTGAAATGTATGCAAGAATCAAGCCAAAATTATATAAAAAAAAGATTTCGGAATGTGAAACAACGCTTTTAAAGTCAGGAAGAATAATAAAATATAAGTACAGGAAAAAGAAAAAAAAAGTATCAAATACATATCTTTTAATTGCGTATTGCATTAAGACAAACACTTGCTGAATTGTAGTAAGAACTTTAAATGTGTGAATGTATCAGTTACAGACTAAACCGTTGCAAAAAGAAAAAAAAATAATAATTAAATCCACGAGAATAGAAACTAATACCAATTAAGAAAAAAAATCACAGAGATACAACCAATTCAGGGACTACAAATTCAATGAAAAGCCATAGTGTAATATACGGTCCTTCGGAAATATTAATATCTTCTGTGCTACATGTTGCAACATCCAAATTCATTAATTTTCCATTGTATGGAACAAAGGAAGTGAAGTTGCATATACACTGTTGTGAACAAGATCGGTGTAGATTTGGTGAACATCGGTGTAGGTATGAATCAAGAAACGGAGAAAAGTGGTAAATTTATTTCATCCTCTCATATTAAAATGTTTAACTTAATTCCCTATCACTTTTATTACGGACGGTAATAAAATCAAAAGTCATAAATGCAGTAGTTTTGTATCCATCAGGTAACATTACTTTTGAAGATCCGTCAAGAAAACGGTTATACATTCGAAAAGTTATTTGAAGAGTAAAATCGACATCATTGTCTACATATGCAAGAAGGAAATAATCCTTAATTTCCAAATTTAGATTAAGTTTTGAAACTGAATCACTTCAAATTATCTCAATATATTTTAATATATCAGCATGTTCCAAATCATTTTCCCAAATATATTTATCCCCCCGAGGGAACGCTGGGGTATAGAAATGGGACCTAGTATCTCCGGCTTGCGGGGTATGACCACTAATAAACGGGGTTGACTCCAAGGGAACCCCGGGATATAGAAATAGGACCAATTCCGTGGTTGTGCGGGATTAATAAATACACAACCCATCTTTCGGATGGGATGTAAACTCAGGTCCACGTGTTGGAAGAAATGCCACGCTTCCTGCACGTTAAAGAACCCTTGTAGCAAGCTCCTTTTGAGTGATCCGTAGATGATCGGCTACTAGGCTAAATTCCCCGCCCCTTTCGATTTCACCCTACTTTTCCAGTGGCAGTCAGAATTTCCCGTCCCATGACCATTTCTATACCCCAAAGTGATTATTTATTAACAAACTTGTTCTCGTCTTGATATAGCTGAAATATTGCTCAGTAGACGTTAAACAATATTCAATCAATCAAATATATTTATTTTATTCAGACTTACACAAAATAATTGTTTTAAATAGGGAGGAAAAAATGTAGCGACATTTCAATTTTTACTATGCAGGTCAAAATGTTATGCCGCTGTGCGCGGTCCCGGCTTATGAATAGGCCCGCAGCATCATCTGAGCTTGGAGTATGAGTCTTCCTAACAGAGGACCCCGAGGGAACCCCGGGATATAGAAATAGGACCTAGTATCTCGGGCTTGCGGGGTATGACCCCTGCTAAGCGGAGGCTGACCCCGAGGGTTCCGGGATATAGAAATAGGACCTATTCCGTGGTTGTGTGGGATTCATAAATACACAATCCATCTTTCGGATGGGATGTAAACTCAGGTCCACGTGTTGAAAGAAATGCCACGCTTCCTGCACGTTAAAGAACCCTTGTAGGAAGCTCTTTTTGGGGTGGTCCGTAGGTGATCGGCTACAAAGCTAAATTCACCGCCCTTGACGATTTCACCCTTCTTTTCCAGTGGCAGCCAGAATTTCCCGTCCCATGGCCCTTTCCATACCCCAAAGTGATTATTTATTAACAAACTTGTTCTCGTCTTGATAAAGCTGAAATATTGCTGAGAAGACGTTAAGCAATATTCAATCAATCAATCGATCAAAATGTTATGTTGTACAATCTGAATAAACAGTAATTGTAAGCAACGATTCCCGTTTGTCAAAATTTGGCTGTAAAACACAAAAACATGCGACTTACTTGGACCGTGGCGCATATAATATCCCTCCGAAGCAATTGTTGATAATCCCTGCTTTTGGGAGGTTTTACATTGCTACTGAAACACAAAAACCTGCGACTTACTTGGACCGTGGCGCATATAATATCCCTCCGAAGCAATTGTTGATAATCCCTGCTTTTGGGAGGTTTTACACTGCTACTGAATACGCCAATCTTAATCAACTTTTTTACATGGGTTGTGGTGGCCGTTTGAGTTGTGTTTATTTGGGTTGTTTTTTTTTCTTTTTTTGCTTTGATATTCGAAATTTTCCCTTGCCATGTTCTTTCAATATTGTTTGCAGATAAATGAAGAATTCTTACCTGCATTTCCTCCATAGTTGCCAATTATAAGTTTGAATTTTGCCCTTTCATCTCCAATATGAAACGAAGAATACGCTGCATATTTTTTGTTATGATTAAAATCTTCAAGATCAATCCTAAGTTTATATTTCTTTTGGGACGATATTGCGTGGATCTTCGAATTCCCTTTAAAATAATTTATTTTATTAATTAGCAATTGAGATGTGTGTTCTTTATTTTCGTAGATATGGTGTACTTGTACACGAGATTATATCTCATGTGTACACTTTGTTTATAACTATTATCTAAATTTATGTAAATTCTAAAACCTAAGATTTAATCATTCTATCGCATTTTTTGGGGAATTCTACTTTGTTCTTTTAAGTTGTTTTTTTTGTACATTTGGTATATTTTTACATTCTATTTTTACTTGTACATTTACGTAAATTTGTGGCCATTGCAAAACTTGTATTTTTTACATTTCTAATTATCAATCATCGTTTTCCGATTGCGACTAGAATTAAACTGTACATTTCGTCCTATGACCGACAGGATAACTTATGGGAAAAAAAGAAAACAAACAAACATAAAGCTTTTCAAATCTAAGTTCTAGAAAGTTCTGTAAAAAGAACGGATTTTTTTCTTTGCAGGGATCTCTATCGTAAGATGTTTTTTTTTCTTTGTATCCTATTGGTAATATGTTCAGTATTAGCTTTCATAAAGGGTTTATTTTTCATATAATTTACAGTAATTTCGATATGAGTAATTACTACTGGATCGATTCCTCGGTTTGTCTTCTTGGATATACATCAGTCCAATCATCTAGTACTTAATTGTAAACAGGAAACATGATATTATTTGGAATCTCAAAATTTTAGGTTTTGTAAAAGACGAAGGAATATTTAGCTTCTTGAAAGACTTAGATTTTTCATAAGATCTTAGTATGTATTTGTTCTCTATCACCTTTAATACATATTTCGGTTTATGGTCTTTAAATTTTTTTCATTTTACGTGGAGTCCGTAAAAGATTCCCTGTGCATGGGGTGCATACTTTTTATTTCGTCAGTTATGGTGTACTTGTTCATGTGAGAATTTCTCATATGAATAAACTATTAAAATTCAACGTTAGCCTTCTTGTTTTGTAAAAATCAAAGTATTTTTCTGGCCATCTATATATATATTGCCTACATCTCCCGCCAGTCAACTCGACGAGTACCTTGAGATCGTTTATATGTTGTATTGTCTATTGTTCCCTTTGTCGGGCAAAGGATGATAGTATTTGTAAGAGTACTTTGCCCGATATGTTATGCTTGTTGATGAACCCACATCCGTGACAAAAAGTATGTAAAACAGGGGATGGATGTGGTGTTGTTCAACATTTAGCAAGTGAATTCCGCTCAAACCGGTGCTAGGGACCGCCTTGAATTTAGTATGAGATAAGAGTGTTTGCTCTTTGTTGAAGACCTAATGTTGACTTTCAGATGAAAAATAACATGAAAGCGCTGTTCCATTTGCTTGATATTACCAGGTATTATATATGGATTTTGTCCCATGTACATTTACTCCATATCCCTTTATTTGTTCAGATGCTCATTGCAAAAATCGCGTTCACTGATACTAGATATACATTATTATCGGAAGTCAGTAAATTTTTACATCAGTATCGTGATTTTGCAGGTAGATTGTTAGTGCAAATGTATTCATAAGCCAAGTAGTTCAGTTCTTTGGTGGCGGTAAAAAAGGATATTACTGTAGGCTTTAAATCTCTAAATTTTTTTTCAGTTTTCTTTAAAAATATATTAATATTATACAACCTACTTAATTGTAGCTTTGTTTGTCTAAACAATTGCCACAAATATCGTATATTAAATACTACTTTACATTTTCATTTTTGCAAGCTTTTTTAGACTTGACTTGAAGTACAAAAGTTACTAACATTTGAATTGAAACATTAATTTCTTTATTCAAAATTAAATTTTCTAAAATGAAACGTAGATCTTGATATTCTAGTTATCTAACATTTATCCCTGATCATTTAAGGGAGTATGAGCTTCAGTTTTCAGAAGTATTCGATATCCTCGGATTGTATCCATTCACACGGGGTTGAATATTTTTTACACGGATCACATTTTCCTGGTCATAGGTCACTTTAAAATACATAAGATACACAAAGTACAAAATTTTATTAATTTCAAATTATATATTTATGTATTCTACGCCAGATAAGGAGCTAATGACAAATGAACGAAAACTCTAGAGAGAACCGTTTCCCGCCAAAATTTTGACATCTTATATATAAAAAATTCTTACATGGATTTTCAAAATATTTTTCCTTTATTGTCCAATAAGCAAAGAGATTTCATTCTAATTACAAATTTTCCTTCTGACACTGGTACTCCCTTAATATATAAGTGGACAAAAAGATGGTTGCCGGATTTTCTTTCATTGTAAGACAGCTAGATTCTGTGATCCTAATGATTTTACTGCTAAAACATTTCAAACATTTGTTTTACCCATTTGTCGTATTATTTACCTGGTTTATTTTGTTCAACCGTGCAAGGTTATAAAAACCCAAACAACGTATGCGCGTCATGGTCTTGCTATTAACCCTTTTATAGGGAGAAAATTTTGTTTCGAGTTGACAGATTACAGACAACGACTGAGACCAACGACGATTGAAAATTGATAATTAAGTTTATTTGACCTTTCATGGAAAGTAAGCTTAAGCAGACAAGAATTGACAAAGGAGTTTGTAGTCAAACTGACTAAGTCTAACTAAATGGTAAAAATATAAGTTTTGTATCGTTGAATGAATTGTTAAGAAAGTAGAAAGCCGCTAAACTTCGTAAGAAGTATCAATTTTACCAAGCCATAAGTTTCCCCCTAAATCTCCAAAACCATTTTTATACTCTTTCCAATTTCTGTAGAAATTAGTTGTATCATCTATACGTCGCTGAAAAACCTGCAAAATTAAAACAGGATTTAAATTTTTGAAAGGAAAAAAATGAAGAGGATCAGTATTCATTTAAGCACAAATACTTACAACAATGACGTTGGAATACCGAAGGAACAAAGAAATGGTATATCCAAAAATCGAAGTCCAAAGATATGGCAAAACGAGAACACAAAAACAATGACTTTAGACAGCTACAAAGCAGAAAAAAAAACCAAGGCACTCGCAGTATGAAATCCCACGTGACTGAGAGCGACATCAGGTGCTCCGGAAGGGTAAGCTCTGCTCTGTTTACAGAATCCGTCACATGGTTAGTGAGGCAAAAATGAGTATTTAACGGTTTTATATCATACAGATAGGAAAAACTTAAAAAGGACCCATTTAAGGTTTTGTTCATAATTTGCATTATTTATTTCAAACTATTATATTTTTTACATATAAAGGAATGAAAAATATTATTAATCGATGAAGTAAGAGGTAAAAATAGTGAAATGTTAAGTTTCCTGGTGATATCTGTAGCAAATTCTCTTATATAATTAATTCATTTGCGTTTTTTTTTCTCTAAACCACCACCAGCTTTACTGCTTTTGCTTTTAATGAAAATCTTGAAAAAAGGATAATGAACAAATAATTTTAAATACGGTAGAGGAACTATTATTCGTGGATATCAATATTCGTGTTTTTTTGATAATTTTCCCTATATTGTTACTACCTGAATTCGTAGTTTTGAATTGTATGCTTTCAAATTCTAGGGAAAATGCATTTCGTGGTTTTACCGAACTATGAAAATTGGAAGCCTATATACAATAGTACTTTCACGGTTTGATTATTATTAAGCTTACTTTTAAAGTGAATGACATCCAAATGTACAAAATTTTGAAAAACAATGGAGTAATAATACCTTGCTAACAACTTCAGATGAATTTAATGAAATAGATAATAATAAAATTGTACAAAAATAATGACAACTTTATTTCAGTTCACTGTCAATAGTGTATTAAGGAATTAACCTCCATTCCAATTTTCACATCAATGTTATTATTATTTAAAGGAATGGGCTATTTTCTGGTTTTCTCTTAATTTAAGTAATATATACCGTCCATCCACCTTCGTCAGTTTCCATATCACAGTAGACATCAAAGCCATCTTCAAATCCTTCTGGATACACCTTATATACACCACTGGGACTAAATCTGTTAATATCTCCACAATCAATCGGAAGTTTGTCTTTGCATTTGTCTGAAACATTTTATTTTTAATGAGATAGTGATATTGCAAATTGGCGGAAACAAAAGGGGGGGGGGTTCCGGGATTGGATTCCCTTTTTTTACAACCATGTAGTTTTTAATGATTATCCTGATGTTTTAATAAGAAATACCCCAAAAATTTTCGATATATTTTCTTTCATTTTCTATTTGGAACCCCCTCCCCTTTTCAAATTGCAACCATGTAGTTTTTAATGATTATCCTGATGTTTTACTAAGANTTTTTTCAAATTGCCTTGATCCGCCCCTGTTGCCTATCAATCCCTTTTTTAAATGGAAGAATGTGTCCATGGGACACGGATGCCCGCCTCCTTGAAATTAAAACCCCCATATCATGAAAGGCATAACTATTTACAATATATATATATATATATATATATATATATATATATATATGAAAACGGATCTGTCTCCTGTGATACATAGCTATTGGAACTGGTTTAGTTTTGATATAATGCTGAGTTCCCACAAATGATCTGAGAAATAATCTTAATGTAATGAGAATCTACTTTCAGAAACTGTGACTTTGAACTTGGGGGCTCCAACCTGGAAATCAAAAGGGTTCTGTCTTGAGTGATAAATAAATATGTGACCAAGTTTGGTTTTGATCAGATACAGGATACTCAAGTTATCATCTGGAAACCAATCTTTCATTGAAATTTTAGTCCATTTTTAGCAACTGTGACCTTGACCTTACGAGTACCAGCCCAAATATCGATAGAGTTCTATCTAAGCATGTGACCTAGTTTGGTTTTGTTCCGATGCAGGATACTCAAGTTATCATCCGGAAACCAAAATTTTATTGAAATTTTAGTCTATTTTTAGCAACTGTGACCTTGACCTTGGAGGTACCAACCTGAAAATCAATAGGGTTCTGTTTTTGGGTAATAAGTAAGCATGTGACCAACTTTGGTTTGATCCAATGCAGGAAACTCAAGTTATCATCCGGAAACCAAAAAGATGGACGTACGGACGGATCAGGGTAAACCTTAATGCCCCCGACCGCCTAGTGGCGGGGCATAAAACTTACTAGAAGTATATTTTTTTGAATTACTCTTCAATTACATATGATGCTAATTTCAAGAACTACCCTAACAGCTGTGACTATTCCACTTGCTTGTGTCGACATTATTTACACGATCAGCAATTATTGTATACAATGGTGCAAACGAGAAACTGCTCTCAATATTTTTAAAGATAAAATCATTTAGTAAAGTCACAAAAAGAATTGATTTCTTTAAAGATAATAATAACGATTCACCTCCTTAGCTGTCAACAGAATTTAATCAGAACTGAGAGAGAACTAGGTGAAAATTATGGGTTTGTACCTGTCGACAAAGCTTTAAGCAACCTTGTCACCATTTGAAAAATACTATATCGATGTCGATGCAAGCGTACAAACTGTGACGAGAAAACACTTACCAAACAACATTACAAAAATACAGAAATGCTCAAAGTTCCACCTAAAGATTACCCCTTACCTACTATGCACTGGATTTCTAAGCTTTACAAACATCCTTACAAACATCGTTTTATTTCGGCTTCGGTTAATTGTTCTACCAAAAATTTGTCCATCAATTTAACTACTGCACTCAATTGTACAAGGATTCTAATATGGCCCTCTTCTTTCGCTTTGGAAACAAAGCTATGTGCTAATTCCAACAATATTTTTTCGCACATGCGTATGTTTTTTTACAAAAGGATATTCCATGTTATGTACAATTTCACATTTTAATCACTCAATATTCATTTAATTTTATGTAAATAAAGTTTTGAATAATGAATTACCCAAAAATCCACATCAAATAATGACAATAATAGAAATTTACAACAGTTACTAAATTTAAGACTCGGAACTGAAATTGACATAGCTGAAACCTAGCAACGAATGTGTTGTTGTTATGAAATCTTATCGATGTCGCATATCATGCTCTACGATTTAAATATAAGATTTTTAATTTTCAACGTTAATAAAATTATAAATATGGGTTTTATTCCTCTTCTTTTCCTTGTTTGGCTTTAAAATAACATAAATAAGCAGGCATATAAATCAGAAATACAAGCAACTCACACTTATACCCGCTTCGATTTTAAAAATCCGTATTTCGTATGTTTTATAACAGTCGAGATTATTTGTATTCATTCATAAGCTTATGAGCCACTTGTATTAATAAACCAATGAATATACATTTCTCTATGTTCATTTATATGTGCTTGTATGCATTTTTCCGACATATTTCAATTCTAGTGCAAAACCCAATATTGCTCTCTAAGAGCCGCTTCGAATGTTCAAAACTCTTGTTAAACATATTAGAATCGAAATAGATTATTGCGATTGGGCTCTATGCGAATTAGAACATGGTCAGACCTTATATTTGTCTTCATTTTATACCTCGCTATCGCTCGGTATAAAATATTGACAAATATAAGGTCTGCCCATGTTCTAATTCGCATAGAGCCCGCTTGCAATAATCTATTTCTAAAGTTATCAATAAAATATTGTGGAAAACATATGAAAACTCTGGTGTTAATTTTACTTTTAGAGAGTTAAAAATTCCATCGAAGGTTTAGATAAAAAACAGTTTCATCTATTGACAGTTATGTTTTTGAACACCTTATACACCCCTTCCACATAAATTATATAATTCTAAATTGGGACAACCTATTAAATGGTCTTTCAGATTTAATGGCCTTCAATTCATTTGATGTATCAATAAGCAAGGATTTTTTTCCAGTATTGCTAACAACAACCGTTGCTCCTTGATATGTGATGATATCATTAAGGTACTGAATCTCTCGCTTGACATTATTCATGTTCGTTTTGGCAGCATTGTTTATCAATAGGTCATTGGAATCCTCATGGGCACTAATTGTGCACCTCTCATTTTTCTGTTCTGTTATGAATGAGACTTTACCAAAGAGTGATAAACTCATTTCAATTTTCAATGATAACAGGTAAGGTATATTGATGATATACTTATTATTAACAATCCCCGGGTTTTAGATTATACTGACTTCATTTACCCACAAGATCTGAGACTAAATAAAGCAAACAACAATTCTAAATACTGCCTTTTTCTAAATATAAGTATCACAATTGACTCTGGTAAAATAAAAACTAAAATTTATGATAAAAGGGATAATTTTGATTTCACTGTTACTAATTTTCCTTTTCGTGACGGTGACCGTCCTCTTGCTCCATCCTACGGGGTGTTCATATCTCATCTTGTACGACTTGCTCGCGTTTGATATAATAGCTTATTGCAAATGGTATTTCGCATCCATGACATAAATGTGTCACAAAATGCTAGAAACTGATGAAAAAATCCAAAAAAAGAAGAAGAAAAAATAAGGATGTGACTTACATTCTTTGTGTAATAGTGGATATCGACGGGATATTCAACATAAATCCGTTAAAGTAGCTTTGGAATCCAGTGACCTGAAGATTCTACACATTTACTTGCCTCTCACTGATACTTTCGATGTCTACTGAAATACATGACAACTCTTTACCAAACCCATCTGTAAATTTTGAGTTTTTCTTCCGTAGTACGACAGTTTTTTACCAGCAGGCTAGGTAAGCGACCAGCACCCTTGGATCCATCTTTCAAAATAAAGTTTTATCATATTCTTTTCTTTTTCAAGATAGTGGTTCTAGAGTTAGAGGTCTACCTGTACTTGGTTTAATTCGTATATTCATTATGCCATGGGAAAACAAGATAGGGAAAGGGGAGGTTTGGGTATCCATAAACCGGTTTAATCCCATCGCTGGCATTTGCTATTGCCGGTACCTAGTCCAGCTATAACGAGTTCACATTGTCATTTTCATTTGTCTCTTGCCGTTCCTTTGTGTTTTGTTAGTGCAGTTCGCTTGTGAATTGTGGCGAGTGACTGTAGTTTTCGGTCTTGTAGGTTTTTACTGTTATCTTTGTTCATACATTGTAATTCAAAAGAGCAATTGTCGATAGGATAAGCAATGACCTTCTTTTGTCAATTACACAAAGTGTGCTACCATTGCACGAAGAACTACACAAATATCTCTTTATTTAACAACCACAAAAACTATATTAAGCGACAAGACCTGGAGACCGAAATTAATTCTACACATGTTACGCAACCCTCCTGTAACATGCCACCTAATGCTGAGCGCTTCATACTTTCCGGTCTTTTTCCATATCCATGGCAACGGTGGTCATTTTGAAAATTCAAAGGTATCTATCATCCCATGAAGTTAAGGAATCACAGTTAGAACTTAAATAAATTCCATTGAGATACGTTATGTGGATTTAAAGATATACTACCTATATAAGTGATCAGGTAACCTTTTAACTGTAGAAAAGAGAAAGATTGAATTAAAAAGAGAAGACGTTTTATTACTTCCTTGTATTCATATATTATACTACTATTTGGAGAGAATACAGTCGGATTTTTAAAACGTCAGTAGAATAGAATTAATATAAATCCTGATTGGGATTACCAGAACTGACTTTTTAAAATGAGTAATTATTGTAAAGAACGTAATTTATATCATCACTGTAGAGTTTAATTTTATTTGCCTTAATGGCTTCAGAGGAGATGATTAAATAGGGCTGATGTAAAACCATGCTCATTGGTGGCAGCAATCTCTATAAAGGATCTTGCGTACATCATTCAAGTACCGATTAAATAAATTTGATTCAACAGTTTCAGAACAAATCATGAAAATGGTTTTCAGCACGGGAAATGTTTTTGTCGGATTGGAACAAAATTGGCAATCTGTTAAAAGGATTAACCTTTTAAATATCATTCTTTTAAAGTTGAAGGTATAATTGCTTCAGTTGATCAGGGGAGGAGGTGAAAATATTAAAAACTAACAAACAACAGACGGACGACGGACATTAAATGATGGAAATATCTCACACCGACCTAGTTCAAAAAACCGACATCTGTTTAAGTTAATATAAGGTACAATTGTGGTACAAAACCCAGTCTTCAAAATTTATAATCAGTTTATTCCAGTTAATTGTAAGCAAAGTTTTCGTTAATAAAAGAATAAATACCTTTACATTTTTCCCCTTCAATTATGATTTTCTCGATCTTTTCTGCATTTGGTCCACGGAAACAAACAGCTAAAATAAAAATAAAAATCATTTTAATAGCATAACATAATGCCCAAGTTAAATTGGTTTCTGCATATGACATTTTGACAAGTTATAAATCTTCATTACAGATCAAATGCTTGATTAATTGATGTTTTAGCAATAGTTCAGCATTAGTTCAGTTTATCGTGGCGTGGACAATTGTAAGTAGCGAATAGGGAAATAAAGCATAAACAATCATAAAACAATATAACTATTTACTGATAAAACGAATTTCTAAAAGCAAAATCACATTATACATAAATTAAAATAGATAAAATAGACTTGATGAATAAAAAAATTTGATGACAATCTTTTATTAAACTATATAAATAAACAGCTTTTAAAAACTAATTAATTTTGTTGCCTGCGACATTTGTTAATAATTCTTTAAGATAATAAGCTGTGTAATAGAAGCGTCGTACGACATCAACGTCGACACAGCCCAGTAAAACATCCTGTGTTGTATAAGCACAATTGTTCAAATTCATGGTATACAATCAATCCGTATATATATAAAAACTGATAAGGAACAAAAACAAAAATAAATAAAAAACAAAAACAAAAAAAAACAGAAAAAACAAAAAAAAAGCAAAACAAAAAACAAAAAACAAAAAAAAAA
>MJUU01047483.1:9190-32713 GCA_002080025.1 Modiolus philippinarum | reverse complement strand
CAAAAAAATAATAATAATAACAATAAAAATTAAAATAATAATAATAAAAAAAAAATAATAATGAAAACAACAAAAAAAAAATAAAAACAAAACAAAACAAAAAAATACACACACACACACACACACACAAAAGAAAAAAAAGGAATAAAGATTTTTTAACCACAAAAACCAAGTATTTACAATGGAAGAGTACAATGTTTTCGGAAACGCTTTTGATATATTCTGTTTACTTGACGATCAGTTTTTACTTGTATGTTTATTATACTACTATAGGGAAACGTCTGAGTACCAATCAATGAATTAACCCTATCGCTGGTTTTTTCTCGTACCGGTTCCAAGTTCGGATGTCCCCAGTTCCTATCGATTTTTATGTTTGTCTTGTCTATTTGAGTTTTTTTCCTGTGTAGTTCCCTGGCTGATTGGAGCATGTTTTTGTAGTTTTCGGCCATTATAGATGTTTTTTGATTTGTACCAATAATGTCAGTCTAACAATAAAATTACAAGAATACCAAAGTTGCATAATAAACAGAAATTGCCTAATAAAGTACTATAAGGACATCTACAGAGTGCCATATACGGAATGAAGCCGTAGTATTTTTTAGGGATAAAATTTTGATAATGAAATTAAATTTCTATAAAACGCAAGGTAATTTATCATGTCTGACAATTGCACTCGTGAATACCATTGAGGACGTCTGGTCCACCAGGAGTGGCATCGGTCCAATGGTCCAAAAATACTAAAGTTGCATAATAAACAATAATTTTGTTATGCTGTACACGTGCTTCAAGGAGTAACCTCTCAGTAGCAGCACTACAATCAAACAATATGGAAAGCCACAATCCAAAAAAGTAACAAAAGAAGTACCCATTCTAAAAAATACCGAAATAGGAAGCCAAATCGAGACTACATTTCTATTTGAATTTTATTTCTTGAACCACACAAAATTCTTTTTATCAACATTCTTGAACTGTATCGGATTTTTTCACAAATTCTAAATTTAGGACTCATGGTGAAATAAAAATATTTCTCCATGTATCAAAACCATCAGAAAAGCTTTTTGTGCAACCAAAGGCGATTTAAAAATAACCATATGTAAACATGAAAAAAATCTGAAAGTCCCCTCACCCTATGTTCATATGTCCATGCATCGTTATCTCTTCAAAGTTACAATGACTTATATTCTGCTGAAGTGAAATATCCAGGTAAATCCAGCAATTTGATTGGTCATCTTGACAGGGGATATGAGACCATATCCCCGCGGTAGCAAAATCACAATTTTTAAACGCCTTGAAATGAAAAATTGAACCACTTCTAGCAGAATATAATAGTTATTCGGGCTTCACAGGGGATACGGGTTCAAATTCCCTATCTGTGTTTTATATCCCCTGAGCCTGAGCTCAGGTGATGTAAAACACAGACAGGGAATATGAACCCGTATCCCCTGTGAATATTCCCAAATAACACATAATATTGCATCTTTGTGATAACTTTATTCAGGTTTTAATGACCTGAAGATTTTATAGTTATACTGGCCTCTCATTGATATTGCCGATGCCTACTGAAATCCATGACGATTATTTACCAATCCCTTTGGGAAGTTTTGAATTTGATTAATATCCCGTAGTGCGACAGTGTTTTACCATCAGACTAGGCTCCTTGAGCTAGCAGGCAGTTTAGCAGCGAGCACTCCCTGACCCGTTTTTCTAAATTACGTTTTGTCTTATTCTTTCCTTTTCAAGATTGTGGTCTTGGAGTTAGTGGTCTACCTTGTATTTGGTTTTATTTGTATGTTTATTATACTATAGGGAAACGGGATAGCGAAAAGGGAGATTTGGGTACCCATAAACCAGTTTAACCCTACCGCTAGCTGTTGCTAGTGCCGGTACAAAGTCCGGCTATCTCGAGTACCTATCGTGTCTATGTTTGTCTTTTGTTATTTTATTGTTTTTCTTGTGAAGTGCCCCGGTAGATTGTGGCATGTGATTGTAATGTTCGGCCATTGTAAGTGTTTCCTGTTATCTTTCATTCATTAATTTAATATTTATGATGTAGGACACAAAAAGAAGGTCATATTTTGTAACGTACGGTAATATTTTGTTCTATTAAGTCAAGAAGGCATAATTGTCTTTCTTTATTTTGCATTAATAATTCTTTTTAGTAATCACAAAATTCAATTTAGAAAATAGACTTGTTTCTTGGTATCTGGAAATTATGAGGTATTTGTATAATTTTCAAATTTATACGTGGTGGATAGTAAATAAATAACAAAACAAAAAAATCCAGGGCACATTAAATATTTAAATAGCTTGTGTATAATGACAATATGCATTAAACATTGTGTTAAGGTTTCATTGAATTTCACCAATTGGTCTAGGAGGAGTTGTCGCCACAATGTCAAATCATTTTTAAAATAGCTGGTGCACAATGGCAATATGCAGAGAACATTCTGTGAAGGCTTCATTGAATTGAACTGTTTGCTTCGTAGTATTTTTTTCTATGTACTAAATATTCCGCTTTAACTTGTCCCGAAAAATACATTTGATTAAAAGATTCAAAATACATTAAGAATTTGTTGCCGAATTCTAATCAACCACCCCACTTCTACGTCCATTTATATAAACATATTCTTCTCAAATTAAAAGAATTCGATTACTATAAAAAGCTTACTTTGGTCATCATCTTCTTTGGCTTCTGTACCATATATCAAATGGAAATATACGACTAGGAGGGCACTTGTTAGAAGTATTCTCAGCATTTTTGAAGTCTGGAATATAATTTACTGATAATTAATTTCATTTATGAAAAATGATCTAAATATTCATATGAGTAATTGCAGTTGCTTAGGAGATGGAAGTTTATGGACGAAATAATAAGTAATAGCACTAAACTCATCCATAGTAGCTTGTTTTACAAAACATAGTATTGGACAATAAAAAAATGTGAAGATTATACAGGAGAGAGAAATATTAAAATTTAGACGTATAAACCTGTAAAAGCCTAATATTTTAGACTGAATCGTTTAGTTATGTAAAAATTTACAGTGTTTTAGGGCAAAAACAACATTACCAAACAGAATACTCAAGAGCCGAAGCAGACATATGTTACATATAAATATATATTTATATATGTTGTGCAATGGTCATAAATTAACGCAAATAAACAATGTAAAAATGGTCTGATGGGCCACAGTTAAAAAGTAAAAATGCACCAAATGTACACATTAAAAAATAACTTAAAATGTTAAAAGGAAACAATAATAAGAGTGTCCAACGCTTCGGCCAGTTCGGCCCTTTTCTAGAGGCAACCGGGCAGAAAATCAATAAAATAAGGGATAGAAACAAGAAAAAACTACCAACTGACATGTAACAGAAATCACCTGTAAAAATCATGCTTAATCCTGAAAATTTTCATCAACGAAAATAAAAATTCGTATTCTGTACTGTGCAAACGTGTAATTTTAAATCAGAACTAAAATCATAACAAAGACTGTTTCTAACATTCATTCCAAGGGCCGAACAGTCCCATAAATGGGATGGTTACCCCTAGAAGAAGGCCGTACTGGTCGAAAAGATGGGCACTCTTTATTGGGATCAAAATTTCCAAACAATATGTCAATGACTTAGGGATTTTCAGATTTCAAAAATGGAAATGGGGTACATGAACCCTCCCCTTCACACGTTTTTTGTTTACAATTCCAACACTCAGCAATAAATTATTTTTCAAACATAATTTACCAAAAGGGATTTCTTTCGAAAAATTTGTTTGAGACAGAAAGAAAAAACCTGCTCATCGTAAAAAAAAAATCACTTTTTAAAGGAGGAAGACGATATAGATATTTTGAAAGAAAATTATTGTGGAGTTTCTGTCAAAAATTCCAGATTTCAATAAAAATTATCAAAGGCACGTTATTTGAAAATTTAATTGATTTTAAGGATGGTCACTCCTCAGGTTTTTGAAACCATCTCTGACTTTCGGAATTCTCTTCTTTTATACATTATTATGCATAAGAAAATTTTGCACACTGACCCCCAATTTTCTTTTCAAAATATGATAGTATATATCTTCAATAGACTTCTGACAAAACTTGATGAAATTCTTGATATGCCTTAATCGCATTTCAAAGGTTGATTACCTTAATACAAAGAGAATAAAAAGTCTAGAGAAGTTCGGTTTCCCGCCAAAATTTCAGTCGTTTAAAACTCGAAAACGGACACACTAACCTATCAATATTTTTTGCTTAAAATGATGTATGATCCATATTCTAATAAATAAAAATAATAATTTTAATTCCTTGAAATAATAAACTTGAGGAGTGACGATCCTTAAAACGACGAAACCAGTTATCATGTTCTTACACTTACCTCACACATATCCCGCATTAACAATCGACTCGATGTTAAGAAAACTTGTTTGACACAATATTTAAGCAACCCGTTTTCTTGATGTGAACAAATGCACGTTTTTACGTGTCTAGTACACCTAATCTACACTGGGTTTAACACAGTCAGAACAAGGCCTAAGTTCCCATCTGGTGGCAATCTTGGATTAGGAACGACTTGCTGGACATATTTTAAAAGTGACAAGAAAAGGACCGTTGTATCTAAGTTTGATTCCAAAAGGCTATTTTCCTTCACAGAAGATATTTCAATGCTTCAATTGGGTTCAATGTTAAAATTTGATCCGCGCTGGTGGCCATCTTGGGTCTGATGTGGACTTGCCAAACAAGGTTTTAAAAGGAACCAAGGGTGACCAAGTAGGTTCGAACTGGTCAGGTAGTTTCAGAGTAGAAAATCTTTGAATGTTTTCCCATAGGGTCCAATGTTAAACTAAGTTCCCCGCTGGCGACCATCTTTGATGACAAGCAGGAATGTCCGACAATTTAAATCATGGAGATTAAATACAATCCTTGACATGATGAACATATTTCAATGTAAAATTTATCATTTATCGCAGATCATATTTGAGATATAAGGCAAATTATATAAAATTGCGAAAATCTGACTCAAACTGGGCATTAACTCCCATTTCCTTCAAAATTTGTAGGTTGGGTAGATCATGATATTCTATTCTGAAAAAAGTTTTGCAATTGAAAGTTGAATTCTGTTATATATATATATATATTTTTTTTTTGAGAAAAGAAATTAAAAAAAATAATGAAAAAGGATAACAACTGCGAAACTGGTGAAAATAATTTTATTCCGAATTGTAGGGAAGGTAGATCTTGGCATGCTGACCACCTTTACTCCACGTTAGATTTTTGATATCTGTAACCGTTTTTTATTTATTTGCCAAAAAAACAGCCATTTACCTCCATGTGCTATTTTTTAGTAATAACAGCCAAAAGGAAAAGAAAAATAAGAAACAAAAAAGAACAAATTTCGTAATAGTAAAGCATCCAAGTTGCATAAAAACAGTAAATTTCGTTATGCTGTACTTCAGTGTTATTTGCATTAAAATCAATAAATTCACAGAATTCTTGTTGATGAATCATCTCCTTTTAAACTTATTGAAAGATATTTTTGGTAACAATGCAAGAACAGAATAAAAATGTTGATAGCATGTGATGAATATGAACTGGATGGAGATTTAGTTTTACATTTCTACTGTATGAAGAATCTTATAAGTGAATTTTCACCATTTTATCAACTAAATTTCCTGTCGGAATGTTTATGCATATCAACAATGTCTAAAATATCACATGAATATCCCAAAAACAAAGGCATTTACAGTAGATGAGTAATATCTCGCCATTTATATTTTGCAGGATATGTTTGATTTAGCGTTTCCATTTTCGAAATATTGAACTATGCCTTTTCTAAGTGACATTATTCAAAGTTTACAATAAGTACAAACCAGCAAAACAAAATTTACTGCAAAAATTGTAGAAATTAATGGTAATTTGATAATGTGATAGAAAAATATTTGAGTAAGGAAAAGAATCGAATGAATAATATTCATTGGAAAACAAAGCCGAGGACTCTTATTTTGGTAATATTTTTAAAAGTAGTTTAAAAGAGCTTTCTTATAATGGGTAAATTAGAAAAACAAATCTTTTGACTTGTTGACAACAAAATACAGAACACTTTTAACTCTATATATAAGAAATATATAATTTCCTCTATTGAAGATACCTTAAAATTAAGCCCCTTTTTATAATTTTTTGTCCTTTCATGGCCAACATTATTGGAAACTCTCATGTTAGAAGTAAGCAAAAAATCTATGGACGAACATACGCAAAATTTAGAGAACCAATCTACTTGGACTTAGATATGACCTATCTTGGCCAACTTATGCTTCGAATAAGACACGTTTGTCTGTATCTAAAAACGTCTCCAATACACATGTCCTAAAGAACTAGACTGTTTCTGTAAAACCTCCTTCTCGGAGAGCTGAATCATTTCTCAAATTTCATTCGAGGTTTGATTTCTGAACTTATCTTTCTGTGTATAGTCAAATTTATTTTAAGTCAATTATATATAAAATTACTCTATGTGTTTATCTTTTTTTGGTCAACTGGCAAAATAACTACTGAATTGTTACTTTCAATTTCATTTTGATTTCGTTTAGTTGACTGCTTATTAGCACAATACATTCGTCGATCTTGAAGGTAATCAATGGTAAAATTGTTCACCTTTCAGAAATTAATAATGTATTAATACAGTGGCAAGGGGTAAGCATTTCCTTTATAAATTTAACTATTGGGAATCAAATATCTTAGAAATACTTGCATATTCGAAAGCAGTTAATAGTTTTCCTCTAATTTTTTGTTGTTTTTTATAACTTTGAGAGAAAAATATTTGTCTATATCATTTGATATCAATGTTTTACAATGATTGCATTTCATGCATGTTCATGAAATTCCGCCTACTTTTTAGGTGAACATCGATCACGTGGCATATTAATGTGTTGCCGTAATTCTCGTGAAAAACATTTGACCACATGGCCACGTCGCGGATATATTTGTAAAAATATAAACCCAAAATACATGATGTACTTTCCTTTTAATAAATATGTTTTGTTTCAATTTCGGTTTTAAAAATCTAATTATAAGAATTGAGTACCATTTTGAAGTTTCATATGGATTACTGAAATTTTGACGAGGCACATATTCTCAACATGTAGCGGTATAGCACTTCATTACAAAAATGTGCTTCGGTCACCATTTTCATAACCAAATGAAACTTCAATGGAAACATTAGTCAGTTATCTCATTGTACTAAGTAAGTTTTGTATGGTTCAAACTGTAGATCATTTTAATTAGCATATCTATACCTTCTTTTCTTATTTGAATTAAAATGATCTCACTTTAACAATATAAAACTAACATGGTACAAGGAGATAACCGACCGATGTTTCTAAAATTGAACTTAAAATATTGTATTTCAGATCCGAAGGGTAATTCATTGAACTGTTGCAAATTGAGAATACTTGCGACCCGTCAGTCGACTCGAAAAAGAAAAATCTCTACTTTACTGCCCAAGATGCTAAAAAGCAATATACATTTTTCGATTCTTATGCGAAAAATTAAAATAAATTTGAAGTACAGCACCATAATGTCTACAAGTTACCTCATTAGGTCATACAATACCATGATGATTATTTTCTATTCTAACGCAAATGATGAAAATATATTTGAAGTTATTATTGAGTAAAAGATATCCAGTTTACATGACATTGCAACTGGATATGACCGTAAAACATTGATTTACTTCTTGCAAATTTCAAATTTATCAAGTCAAAATTGTTTCAATCACGGTTATATTACAATGCACTTCGTATTTTTACGTATTATTAAGTTCATTTTGGATTTCAAAAACGACCTTGAACTGGCTATACATAAAAAGAACATTCTGTAGTTTTGCTTGTTGACGTCTTGACAAAAATATAAAAAAAAACATATTATAATATTATATGATCTAGACTGTTGAGGTGAGCAGAAAAGATTTGACTTAATATTTTGTCATTTTAATTTGCATTAAGATAACCCGTTCCAGGACAATTACATTTGTAATTATCTTAGTTCTCTTGATAGTTAAGGTGCATTTTTTATTTCCAAAAACAATCTAATATTTTCTTATGCATTGGTTTCTCGGTTGCATGATATATTTCAGACATGAGTTTAACCCCACCGCCATTTTTGCGCCTGCCCCAAGTCAGAAATATGTTGGTCATTGGCTTGTCTTTGTCTTCTTATAAAATTTTAGTTTCTTGATATTTGGGTTATTGGATGTGGTTTGTTTAAATTGGTTTATTCACTTTTTTACCTTTTTGGGGCCATTTAGGGCTTGCTATATGGTGTGAGGTTTCTCACTGTGTTGAAGACCGTACGGTGGCCCCTAGATGCTTTGTTTTGGGGTCGTTTTAACCTGGATATGGGATGTTGTCTCCTTGACATTTACCCCCTTTCCTTTCTTTTTCATATATTAAGTTCAATGTTTTTTAATCATAATATATAGCTTTTGAATTCAACGGAAATATATTGGCAGCTTGTGCTTCCAAAAACCAATGCCGAATAAAAACAGTTAAATTTTATTATCTCGTGCATCATTTTAAGCGAAACTTCTAAAATAAAAAAAAGGTTTGAACTACTTACATGAATCAACTATTGCGTACTTTGGTTTCCTGGAACTTTAAACTCACTATCCCGGCTTTATATATGGTTTTTAGAAAAACAGCTGCAAAGGATAAATAACTGATGATTCTACAAAAAGCCACATAATTATAATACAACAATACTTTCAATGGTTTAATTAATATGACGAATAACTGTATATTTCGATTAACTTACAAGATGTTTTCTGCTACATGGTGAAGGCTACTATTGTTTGAACATTTTGATTTTTGGACGACTAATTATGATATGCACACAAAAATATGTGCGTTTTAATTAAATATTGATAATTTTGAAAGTGACTAAAGATAATTTCTAAATAACTAACTAAAACGTCGTTATAAGATACATTTTTAATTAAAAACAGTTGGCAGTCCGCCTCGTTGTAAAACAAATGTGCACGCACTTAAAGGTCACATTGTAACAGCAGGCTATGTTGAAAAAAGCGAACTTATATGAACCAACAATTCTCTCAAACAAAGTCATACACGATATGATTGGGGTTTTCCAACAGATTTGTCGTTAATGCATGTGCTTTTGATAATTTTTGTGAGGATTTTTAGTTGGCCAAAACTTAATGACCATTCAAAACATATTTTTGCTCACATTGTTCAAAGAAGAAAAAAAAAACAAATATTGCAATGTCTTCATGACATAGGCAAAACCAGGATAAATATGGAAATAAATATTCAAGAAAAAAAATAGAATACCCAAGTTACAACCAGAGGCTCACCTGAGCCTGTATCCCTCACTTGGCAACCTTCAGCCTCTGGGTAAAATTTTAATATAGGTAATCAATGATTACAAAGTTGGCCTCATTGTATGACACATTGTCATGTAACCCAATTTCGCTTGGATGCTGACCTACCATCAGAGATGTACGCGTAAGATGATCCTAATATCTATAGTAACGGAGACCTGAACTCATCCGAAAACTCGAATGTAAGCTGAACATATAGGTCAAATGGATCTTATTTTGGCTGACAGCTGACCTAAAACAACAGATGCATCTACATGCAAGGTTAAACGGTTCTACCATATAAAGAGATATGAACTCGGATGTAAACCTATATTGAATGAAAGGCAATCGAGCGGAAAAAATATATCAAAGATACAATCATGGTAATGGGTCTGGAGCTGGCATGACTGTTAACCGCTAATAGTCTTTTGTGATTTCATGTTTATGTCGGTATATTTAGTTCTTTCAGTTTCATTTTTCACAATTAACAATTAAGTCCTGTTGCTAACTAAATTTTACTGGTGTTACGATTGTTTTTTTATTTATCACATTGGCTATAGGGGGAAGGTTTGGGCCCAATAAAACAAAGTTTAACCCCGCCCCGCCTGTCCTAAGTCAGGAAATTTATTTAGCCTTTGTGTGTCTTGTTTGTTTTCGAGTTAGTTTACTTTATATCTATAGGAGTCTAGGATGATGTTTGTTTCGCTGAACTTAATTACTCTTTATTTAGAGGCCGACTCCGATCTGCCGTTCATTGAAGATCTTATGGTGGCTTTGAGTTGTTATTACTCCCCTTTGGGTTGTTGTCTCTTTGACACATTCCCCGTTTCCCTTCTTTTTTCTATCAGAGATACATAATTTTCTTGGAAGGTGTGAGATAACCCAAGACACATTAGCATGCAAAGTTTCATGACCCTGCCCTTCATAGATGCCAAGATTTATACCTCAATGCAGACAGAGACATTGATTTTGCTCAAAATTGTAAACTTCTTCTTAATAGTCCAAGATTTAAAGAAATGTTTACATCGGATCTACCCCAGTGAACTTGAAACCAAAGAGACAACTGAAACGCCCCATTTTTCTGCTTCATGCCTTGACCTTTTGCTTTACATTGACGAACCGGGACGCCTGAAAACTAGGCTATATGACAAAAGTATGATTTTGACTTCCCAATTGTGAACTTATCATTCATAAAGTCAATATTTCACAATTAATTCGTTACTGTAGAGCTTGTAGTTCAAATAGTGACTTTGTGGAAAGAGCAAACGCATTGTTACAAAAACTGCTTTGTCAGGGATTTGTTCAGCCATTGTTACTTTCGTCTCTTCAGAAATCCTATGGCCGTCACCATGACATCACAAATAGATATGAAATGTCGGTGTCACAAAAGATAACGGACATTTCAGCTTGACTCCCCGATTTGACGATTCTGACTTTACCCTGGATTGACACATTGACATTGTGGCGGGTGTTGTATGCAGAGCAGTATATGATTGCCCTTCCAAAGCACCTGTTGTCACTCTGTTGTTTTGAGAGTTTACACTCTATGTGTTTTAGATTTGAGTGTTGTATTTTTAGGTGTGGAGTGTCTTATATCTTCCGTCTTCTGGAGTTCTTGTTCTTGCCTTGTCTCTGTGCTTTGTTCCATCTTTATTCTACTGCCTTTGTTTTGATTTGGATATATCTGAAATGACGGGTGATGAATTTATGGCAAGAGACCCTTATCGTGTCGACGTTTAGTTTGGACATTATCATTTCTTAGCCTGGTACCTAAAAGCTTTAAGGGGCACCGTCTACAGAGCTGCCGGGGGCGTAATCAGGCGATGGATAGGCCCTTTCTATGATGAGAAGTCAGTTCATAATATGCAAAGTATGACCGCGAACAGTTGTATACAAACTGTGTGGAGAAACGCCACGCTCCGTGTAGTATAAGGAATCCTTTATAAGGAGAGAGGACTCTGGGGGTCTTAAAGAGGGCTTACTTCCATGCTCCCTGTCCGTTTCTCATTCCTCCAGTGATAATAAAACAGCGTTGTCCCTTCCACCTTCAATTCTTTCTTCTTTTGATTAGGAACAACTGAAAAAGAATTTTTGTTTATAGTTTACGATATAATGACCAAAAAGCCCTAAAATAATTTTGCATTAAAGTTTATAATTCACGAAACTTATTCCGTGTTGAAGTAAGTAAATAATAGTTTTGTAAAAGCACAAAACAGAAAAGATTTTAGAGGTCCCTAGCCCTAATAACGTTGTTGAAAAACAAATTAATAAATAACTAAATAAAAGAAAAACATAATACACAATTCAGATTTATTTCACAAGTGTTAACTTACCAAAATTTCGATATTTTGATTTGCTATATAAGTTAGGACCTGTAAGACTTGCTGTGACCAATAATTGGAAGCGGGCATATCGTGATCGATACAACAGTTGAGGATCAGAAAAAATTCCGTTTTGTTCCTTCTGTAAGTTTGTGGGGAGATTTACATTATAAGTAATTGCACCTTTGTACTTAATGTCAATGAATATGATGTTATCAGAAATGTATATCGAAAGTGAACATAGAGATTTCATATGACTGTATCTAGCAAGGACGTTTTTGAGAATGTAAAGAAATTAACATTTAATTCAAAATTAGAAAACAAGAGAATAATAAAATGTAAAAAGATGATTGTGTTTCTTTTGTTAACATAGATCACAACCATGCAAAAGATTAATTGATTGAATTATTAGAGTTTAACATCCAGTGAGCAATATTTCAGCTACATCAGGACGAGAACAAGTTAATCAATTCAAAAAACATTATAAGTAAAAGGAGAAAGAAATAAACGTTGAAGAGAAAACCGGGGCAACGAGTTTTGGTTGCCAATTGGAAAGGGGAGAAATTGGTAGGGACACGAAATTTAGCCTGCTATGCGACACCCAGTGCGGCTGCTCTCCTTAGAGAAATATAGAAGGGGTCTTTATACTGCATGGAGAGTGGAGTTTTTCCACACAGTTTGGCTACAATGGTTCGTGGTCAGGCTCTCTGTATTATATCTTGGCTACCCCGCATAGACAGGGCATTCCCCTATCCAGCAACTCTGGGCGCGCTCGGCAGCTCTGTAGTCAGAGACCCTGGAAACCGACCCAATTGCCGGCTCAATAGCAAAAGTTATACAAAAAGCAATGAGCAAGCTGCTTAAATTAGTACTTATCTTAATACTTTCTGTAGAATGTTGGTCATATTTGAGTCAAAACATACATTCCATAATAAATGGAATCAGGCAAGTCTATAGAGCAGATTTAACACTAAAACAAGACTTGATGTACAAAGGGTGAAAATTCAAACTTGTACGGGTACTGGTCTTGATAATTTGGACTTTTTTCTAGTTTGAGTTTTACTGTGAGTCTTTTTGTTTATTTATTTTTAGCCATTCACCACACATAGGGGGAGGGTTTGGATCCAAGAAAACGAGTTTAACCCCACCGCNTTTTTTGCGCCTGTCCCAAGTCAGGAATATGTTGGTCATTGGCTTGTCCTTGTCTTCTTATAAAATTTTAGTTTCTTGATATTTGGGTTATTGGATGTGGTTTGTTTCCATTAATTTATTAACTTTTTTACCTTTTCGGGGCCATTTAGGGCTTACTATATGGTGTGAGGTTCCTCACTGTGTTGAAGACCATATGGTAACCCCTACATGTTTTGTTTTTGGTCGTTTTAACCTGGATATGGGATGTTGTCTCCTTGACATTTACTCCATTTCCTTTCTTTTTCATATTGATCCATTTCTGTAAACCTTTTCAAAGTATGAAGATATAATGAGATCCCTTAGTCTTACTTTAATATGAAAAAGAACCATCATATTTCCTGAACTCCCAGATGGTTTTTTAGCTATTCCAGACCATGCTGGTCTTCATTTTCTGTTCCCATGTTAATATTTTCATGTCATAAACGCTTAGAATTTATCAACAAAAAATGAAAGAGGGTTTTAAGAGACAAATCACTACAAAGGATTATCTCAAAGTATTTTGGAATAGGACCTGTAAGTCTCGTACAATTTTGGAACTTCCGGGACCAAAATTTGTACCCGAAAGTTACATTTTTTACAAAGATAAATGACGTTTTAAACAAAAATCTGAACGTCACAATCCTCTGACGTCATATTTTGGCGGGAAACGTTTTCGAATTGTCTGTTTATCGGGGATTTTCGTGAGTCACATGACGAGAATTACAGACCCTATAAGTAATATAATTCAGTCACTGCTCAAATAAAAGAGTCATTCTATGCATGGTAAATGGAATTAAGAAAACGAAATTAACTGTTCATCAAAGCTTAGGTTTCACCTTAGTTGGCATACAAATCACATGAAAGGTTGACTAACACCACATTTTCAAACCGATATAACAGTAAAAATAATGCCATTGCCTGTTGGTACTGGCTAGGAATTGGGGACTCATGGCTGAGCAATTAATAACTAAATACCGAAGTTATTGTGAATTTGAATTCTGCATATGCGCATTTCGACAACTTATGTCTTTTTAGTGCAAATAAAATCTAAATGTTGGAAGGCTATAAACTCTAAGGTGTTTAAAAACTGAAAGAGAACAAAATAACCAATATGATCTAAATGTAAAGCCAGAATCAGCTAAGGACAGAGCTTTGCATGAGGGAGATACTCCTTAGTTTTCAACAAAATTTACAAAATATGAAAAAGAAAGGAAATGGGGTAAATGTCAAGGAGACAACATCCCATATCCAGGTCAAAACGACCAAAAACAAAACATCTAGGGGTCACCATATGGTCTTCAACACAATGAGGAACCTCACACCATATAGCAAGCCCTAAAAGGCCCCGAAAAGGTAAAAAGCGAAGTTTAGATATTGTAAGGTTTCAAATAGAATCGGTTTTCGGGTCAGCACCGAAGTACTGACTACTTGGCTGGTGAATACCCTCGGGACTTGAAGGGAAATCCAAGATTTCGGAGCTAGAGGGGCATATTGGGAATTCAAAGGTTTTGCCCAAAGAAATCATGTAAAAGAAATGGTTTAGATGCAGAATATGGCAAAGCGGCAATGCAAAACTTTCTTGGCCTATGTTTGTTTTGATAAGGCAGAGAACTTCCAGAACCTGTCGCCTAAAATAGCCAGAATTCTCTATAAACCAGCCAAGTTCAATCAACAAAAGTTTCTGGAAATTTGAACACTCGAGTCTGACTTCATTTAAAATTTCTGGAGAATTACAAAATCGAGTTTCGTTGTAGGCTACTTATATGCTAAACAGCCCAAAAACCTGGACACCATGGTCAAATTTTTAAAAGCAAAAAATCAGATGCTTTTTGGCCTTAACGTTATCTTTACCAACCAAGCTGTCCATGAAAATTATTCTCGAGATAGTTAAATCAGGTTAGAACCTTTGTGTCCATGTTGAAACAGTGAGTCATTCTCTCTGTAACGCATGTAACATGGACGGAAAAGAACTCATAAATTTGGTCATAAGACACTGAAACTATGATGATATATCATATATTATGGCACATTTTGATGTATTTAAAAAAAATTCACCAAAGATATAGTTTGCAGAGATACAAAGCAATTGTAGCACAATAAAAATAGTTCACAAAATGTCGCCAAGGTAAAATGGCTACAACTATTTCATGGAGACTACTGATTTACATTGTCCTTAAAAGTTCTTTGTTTCAAATGTTGTTCTTTTACTTCAGTAACATGAAAACATTGTTAAAAAGCCTATAACAGCATGTGGTTTCATGCATTTGCAAGAAAAAATCCAATTGCAAGAAGTGTAACGCATATAACATGGATGGAATTGGTTAATGACAATATAGTTGTGTTCCTGTTTTGAATCCTTAGGCCATTAAAGCTTTAACTAATGAATGTTTTAAATAGTGGTCCCAACAGAACATAGTTTTATAAACTTATTGATGATGAAATGTTTCCCAAGTTAAGCCTACACAACACACTTTTCTGGCCTGTGAGATTATTTTTATTTTTTCAGTTTCAGTTCATTTTGTGTTGCCTAGCTACTGATAAAGTATGGTAGTTGTGATGTTTTCATAATATTGACTATTAATTCATTCCTATTAATTTGATTAAATGAAATTATAACAAGAGGCTCTAAGGAGACTGAATTCCTCACCTGATTGCAATATCATCTCGACAGGAACAGATGACATGGACTAATTGGACTCAGTTACTATTTTAAAAGATCTGAATACACTGATCGATTAATGGACAAGTAAAAGTGAAAGTCTGCTGAATGACATGCAAGTAAGAGACGCAAGTTGTTAAAATGGCAGACGCAAGTTGTTAAAATGGCTATCTGCAGAAATTAAACTTTAAGTAACCTTGGTATTTAGTTGTTTTTGACCCTAAAGATTGTCAGTTGACCTTGATGTACAACAAGGAGACCCATAAGAATGACAGAAGTTCACTTAATATGATCAAAATGAAATACCAGCAATCAAATCCAAAGAAATCAATTCTTGAATTCCATTATGTCAAAGCAGTACGAAAGAAAACTTCTGTTTCCTAAAGAACAATTCTGTATCTCTAAATACATGTATTAAATTAGAAATGGTGCACAAAAAATACCAGCAAACACAAGAGATCCAGCTAGAGAAGCCCTAATAAAAAGATAAATCTAAAGTGTTTCATTCTTAAGAATGCTTAGCAGTTCCTGTTTTCTACATCACATTCTTCGTGTTCTTAGTAAGGTAACCACATACGCTTAATGGGTCAGGCTTTGAGCCAATCAACTTAAAAATGTATTGCATGGGTTTATAAATTTTATTTAATAATTTTAATTTCAAACTCCATCTCCCTAGACTCCTATACTCCCACTGGCAGGTTTAAATCTGAAAGAAAATAATAAGAACTTATAACTGGGGAGGTCATAACTGAACATGATTATTTCATCTTAAAAACAAGGTACATATGACAAATCAGCTATAAATAAACAATGAAAGGATATTTAGTAAATGCACATGAGTCTCTATACCAAGCAATAGAACAACTCTTTCATTGTTGTTGTCAATTTTAGGTCACCAATGAGGCCCGGCAATGAGCTTTGCTTAAACTACAGGAAGGTTGAATATTTATAATTAAAAGATACAATTGGAAGGAAGAGTGTGTAAGTGGTACATTTACTGTATGCTTATGCACATTGTTGTTCATACTGTGTTGCAAGACATTCAGAATGACTGCTGGAGATTTACATTAAAGTGTGGAACCTATCACAAAAACAGTCCGCTTGGGTTTACAAGTCCAGTGGAAATAAAATCAGTGCATTCTTGTGATTTTCATAAACAAGTTAATTCTTAAGTTACTGCTAATTTGGCCATTTCGACAACTTAAGTCTCCTCATTGCAGATCAAATCAAAACAGTTTGTCATGTGTTTTATATACACATTTTCTCATAATTAGCTACAATTCTACTTTCAGTGAGTTGAAATGTGAAAGGTTATTAATGACATACCAGTGAACATGTAACAAAGATTACGCCCCAACATCCTTATCTGCGGTACCTCTAATCTTTGTACTATATCCTGCCACAATATAGTAAACCTTTTGTCATCAAGTTTCCGAAACCCCTTCTGTCCATATCTATGGAAGTACTGAATCCAAGACCAGTCCACAACCTGAAAAATCCGTGATTTGATGAGTATTCAATATATTTCCTACAATTGGATCACCTAATTATAAGCAATCAATTACAAAAAAGGAGACTAATGAGTGCTTGAATGTACTCCAAACATTCAACATTTTGCAATTAAGCAAATCAAATATTTTACGAAAGGATATGGAGTAAATGAACATGAGACCAAAGCATTATTTACAAACACTGTTTAAAAATAGTAAAGTTGCTATGGAAATGATGGAATTTCAGAAATATGGACAAATAAAATAGAATAGTTATATACTATTACACCAATGGAGTTATTAATAAATATATTTATATAATAAATTTGTATTTCTTTATTTTCAATATATAAGCTGAAAAAAAGCAAAGCCATTTTAAATAGTTCTGTCAAAGCTGAAAGAAATTCATAAAATTTTTAACAATACAACAACAACAAGTAAAAATTGAACTGAAAAAAAAAACATCATACTTACAACATCTGGGAGGAAGTTTGGACCAAACTTCACAAGAAGATGTTGACCTACATTGTACCGAAATTCAAGTTGAACAGACAATATGAATAATTTATGCCAATGCTGGTGGACTTTTGTTAAAATCTTTGATTATTCACCAGTCCACTTATGAGAAAACTAATTTATATTATTCTGCCTTGAAAAATTGTTGGTAAATTAATATAATAATAAATGATTATATTTTAAAAGAAACTTACCTTTCGTGTTTGTTTTCCTCATTGGCGATGTTGGTAGAGTTTTCAACGTCAAGAATTTCTATGACTTGTTCTATGTCCGTAGAGTTGTTAAAGTCTGTATCACTGAATGAAATGTTGACACTCAGCTGAATTTCAAAAGATGCATCTAATAAGAAGTAAGCAAACAATTATAATTAATCTTTAACTTTGCAGACAATTAGCTGATTAGATTCCTGTCAATATACATAATACAAATGACGTTTTGCATACAAAGTAAATTATCGTTGGGTGGAAAAATTTGAAATGATCTGCACACTAATTAGATGCAAAATAGGTATCTGATTGGGCTCTTTCAAATTTGTTTCTATCTTGTCTCATCTTACAAAGGAAAAGTTAACATAAAAAGTTTTGTCATATTTAATCTCATTGATTAAAAAATTTCATTATTTAGACTAATTCAACCTTATAAGAACAGGATCAATCTAAAATACTGTTTGATGACTACACATCAATCTTCCCATAACAATGATAATTCAATAGGTCATGTAGTTACATAAAAGTTTTGACAAGAAAAAAAAAGCTTTCTTCAGCCTTACTGTTACATTTAAAAAGGGGAAAAAAAAAAAATATTCATGAAGTAAATATACATGAAGTAATTTATTTACCAAATTCAAATGGTACAACAATATCCTGGTTTTCAGCTATAGGCCCATTCTCAACATTATCCACCTTATCCACATTGGCCTCATCCACCTGCTCAACATTGCCATCAGAAACCGTCTCAACATTGGCATTATCCATCCGCTCAACTATGGCATCATGCACCTGCTCAACATTGGCCTCATCCACCTGCTCAACATTGCCATCACCAACCGTCTCAACACTGGTATCATTCATCCGTTCAACATTGCCATTACCAACCGTCTCAACATTGGTATCATCCATCCGTTCAACATTGCCATCAACAACCGTCTCAACATTGGTATCATCCATCCGTTCAACATTACAATCACCAACCATCTCATCATTGGTATCATCCATCCGCTCAACATTGCCATCACCAACCATCTCAAAATTGGCATCATCGACCTGCTCAACATCAACAAGCACATTTCTAGTAATATCCTGATCTGTAAAAGAACACATTAATTGTCAAAC
Organism: Modiolus philippinarum; assembly: GCA_002080025.1. NCBI lineage: Eukaryota > Metazoa > Mollusca > Bivalvia > Mytilida > Modiolidae > Modiolus > Modiolus philippinarum. Next base: position 13,875 of record MJUU01047483.1, on the reverse strand, counting down.
TAAAACCACAGAAAGTATGCAACTACATCCATAGAAACTTATCATTTTTTTTACCTTGTTACTGTTTGAGGGTTACAGGAGTAACTTGTGCCATGGATTTTAAATTGGTTTTAACTAAGAGTTAGAAAATTTCATTAACCAATCACATATTTCAACACCATATTTTAGCTGGCTGTTATGCCATGCGTGGAGCAGATCATGATTATCCCTCCAAAGCACCTGATGATACCTCAGTTTTTGCAGGGGTTCGCACTGCTAGTTCTTTAAGTTTTGTGGCATTCTTGTTCATTTTTGTTAACAAGTCTCTCAAACAAAGTTTGTGGAGACTTAATGTTTTTTTTGGTCTTTGTCATGCTGTCTCAATTCGTGTTGGATATGAATTGCTGTGATTTTAGATATTTGATTTTGGAATTCCCTTTTCATCATTTTTGCTTCAGTATTCATTTGCCGATGTATTATCAATGCATTGTTTTAACAGATCAGGTCTGTCTTAGGGACAATAATGTTTTGTTTTGATTCTTTCTTCTTGGTAGTTTCAAAGGAAAAAAGATTTGAAAAAATATAATGGCTAAGTTATTAATAATTGTGAAAATTTAATCAAATTTTTGGGGTTTGTAAAAATTAGTTAGGGGNTTCACCCTACTTTTCCAGTGGCAGTCAGAATTTCCCGTCCCATGGCCATTTCCATACCCCAAAGTGATTATTTATCAACAAACTTGTTCTCGTCTTGATATAGCTGAAATATTGCTGAGTAGACGTTAAACAATATTCAATCAATCAATCAATACAGTAATGATCGCTCTTCCCACTGATCTACATACACCTTATTCTCACAGGCTTGGTAGTCAAACATCTGACAGAACTGACAGAAACAAGACAACCACTTGGTTCCTTTTAATGTTATATGTAGTTAAAATTTCGGGTATGGTCAATATTCTCTCTCTCAACATAGATAATGTTCCTTCTCTTGTGATTACATTTATGGTCTACAATATTTCCTTTGGTCAATGTGGTCCTACAGTGATCTGCAAATGTTTTGGCACTGTTTATAACAACTCCATTTTTTGAAGCTCTTGTTGCTGAAGATTTTCTCCTCCTTCACCGTCACATCGATTTTTTCCATGGCGTGAACCGTAATAGTCTCTCTGTATAGTTATCCCAAGCTCTTCTTGACCATTGCTAGCATCCATAAATGATGTTTTACACTTACTATGACAAGTTCTTCTATTTCAATATTCTGGGTCTGTGTTAAGTGTTGAACTATTAGTTTAAGGAATTTATTGAAAGCATTAGCATCATGAATCAAATCATTTGAAATTATGTCTACTGCTTCTTCGACAATTTCACCATCGCTTGGGCATCTATAATTGATGATCGTTGGATGAATTGTAACAGCATTCCTGGTCCAGTGTGCCCCTTGTACTTCATTTTGGTTAAAACAGTTGTAATTTTCTGAAAAGTCTGCTGTAATCATTACCTGTTTGGCTTTCAGGAATTTTAATAGGATTCTAAATTGTTCCTGTTGCCACTGTGCTTCGAATCAATGTATGGCTAAAAATTTCAATTCATTTAAAAACTTTTGAATAAATTCTTTTGGCAAGTCTCGTCTTTCAACCAATTCTCTCTTTGATAATGATTTACCAGTTTTTCCATTTATATATGGAACTAAGTCCCAGCTCTGATAAATGATGTAGGGGATATCTTCTAGTGGTTTTAACTTCAGTTCTAAGTAATCTGTTGAACAGGCATTACATTCCCCATCAATACACTGTAATCTATATTCCTGACCCTCCTTTGGACACAGTATTTTTTCTACACAGTCATATTTGTCTCCCATTTTCATACTGGGCTTTTTTAACTGTGATGAATACTTGTTGATTGCATTTATCTTTAGTCGTATTGATTCACAATATTCACATAAGCATGTGTATAATGGGCGCTTCTTCTGACAAAGAACATTTCTAGGTTTCAATTTAACGAATTTTGAAAATGACATAACCTTTTCAGGTTCAGTTGCTTTGTATTGTTTATAACAATTTTTTACACGAGGTTTGCAATACAAACTTATTCTCTTGGTTTCTATTGACAACCTTCTTATTTGGGATATTAATTGAAATAACTTCATGGGTAAAAAATTCTTCTACTTGTCGTGTTGAAGTTTCATTGATTGCATCTTTTCTTTTCTTGTGCACAAACCCCTTGTATGCTTTGTCCAAAAAGTTTCTATTGATTCCCAGTTTCTTACATATTCTATGTTTGTTCTTTTGTTTTACTTTCATGGCTATTTGTCTAACAAGTTCTCTTCTCGCATGAATAGATTGACTCCTTCTTCCCTTCAGGGCTTCATATGCATCCTTCAATGCCTTTGTCACATCTTCATTTGACTTTTGGTGTGTACTTATTCCTCTCATTTCCAAAGCTTGATGCTTTCTGGGTGACGCTTTTTCTATTAACTTAGATACACCCAAAGCGTATTTGGTTGCTGTTTTTGGTAGTTTTGCCTTAGCTCTTGTGACAGCTTTGTTTAGGGCAGAAAGTGTATTGTATTCATTGTCAATAGAGAATTACTGGCAGTTTGTTCTGTACTAGTTGTAAATGAGTACTCTGGTTCGGTATAACAGGCGACCTCTCTTTGTTAACTCTTTTTCGTTCTTGGTCTTTTTCTCTAATACGTCTTTTTTACTGTGATGTCAGGTTATTTCTCCAATTTTTTTTAGCCTTATCCATCTCTCTCTTTGTTGTTGCTGTTTTTCTAAATCTTGTCGTGTTCTGATCTCCTTCTTGTTAGACGTTTTTTCAAGACTTTGTCTTTGTCGATATTTTCTCATCCTCTCTCTACTTTGAATTCTGTTTATCTCTTTTTCCACCTCTGTCCATTTTGAACGTCTTCTTCTCATGTCCTCAGCATGTATCTTTTTCAATGTGTCAAAAATTTCTTCATTTAATTTCAAGTTATTTCTGTATGTTCTCATACGTTCTTTTGCATTTTTCCGCTTTGAACTAGATGGTGTTCCTTGTGCATCGTTTGTTGTACTTGGGAGGCAAAACTGTTCTTTAACCTATGTTCTGTCATTGGATCGCAATTTAATTCTCATTTTTCTGAAATAAAATAAAACAATTCATGATTTTTTTGTCATTTATATCAATTTCATGCTATTGTTAAAGGTTAAGATGCCCTATGATGCTAGTCAAACCAGATAATTAGCTGGCTAAGAGGGTATGATACACCTTTCCACAGTCAACTTTTGACAATATTGGACCACAACAAAATTTGAATGGGAACTTGAAGTGCAAGCAGTCGCAAACGACGGAAAAGCCCTTTTCAAAAAGTGTTGTTATCTTTTCCTGGATTATAACTCTCCAATCAAATGGAAAAACAAACACTCTTTGCTTCTGGTTATCACTTGTACGGTTGACTCAAAATACACAATTTGATCACTAAATACATTATAATTCTAACGAATTAGTGTAGTGGCACAGTAAACAATGACCAAGTAATATATTTTGAACAGTGTTATGAAATGTGTTCAGCATAAACAGCACTAAATACTGTGTTGGGTTGATAACCAGAACTGTTTCATTGTATTTAAATGACGAAACCGAAGAGCGGACCAAATAATTTTTTGAAAAGGCCTATAGCCCTAATATAATCTGAGAAGTCGATGGTATATCCACTGAGCATTAAGATCATTGATGTGTAACATGTAGTTTCTTAGATATGGACCTTAAAACGGACAAACAGACTGATACTTGGATGGACGGGTGAGATGCTATATCTCGTCCCCAACTCCGTTGAGCGAGGGTATAAATAATAAAATTAAACATGAGATGATCGAAATATGATTTTTCTGATATAAGGTCCAATAAAAGAAATATGCTCTTTACAAATGACAATGGTGGCCATGTTTTTTGTCGAAATCTGAATGGATGTTAAAATTTTCCAAAAAAAACTTCCATCCCTCATTCAAGTACAGTTTGGTTGAATATGCTTCGATAGTTTCAGACCAAAAAAAATAAAATGATATTTTTCCATAGGATATCCAATTTGAAACTATGTTCCACACTGATGTTGACATGATTTTAACTTATCATTGATATGAGCACTCTTCCATAAATAATTTCTGTAAAATTTAGTATAATGATGCTTCTGTCGGTAGTTTCAGAGATATATCGATTCATTGAAGTATAAAAAGCGGATAATAGACACCAAGTGATTAGGCAAGAATTGATGCTTGCCCTTCGGGTAATACGAGCTAAAAGTAAGAATGAAAAAAGTGATAATCAATGTTCATAGATCATAAGGAACAACCATTAAGAATGAAAGGGGAGTTTATTTTTTTAGTCTTTTTTTCCAGTTTGGAATTTTTCCACATGCTTGAAAATTTTAAACTTACATACATTTAAAAACAAGTAGACAAAAATATTCATCTATTACATTATAGAATTTTTTTAATTTGAAGTTTTTTTTCTTTCCAAGGTATTTGTTTCTCAAAAATTGGACCAAAATAACTTAGGTTAAATATTTGAGTCTCCATTGCTATTAACCTTTGGTAGCTGCTATTCATAGGGGAGATCTCCCTCATAAAAAAATACAGTAATTTTGGGTAGAATGATACTATATAATTCTAAGAAGAATAACATTTTAGGGACCAACCATTTAACCTGAAGGAAGGGGGTGTTTTTTT